>JAXCLQ010050671.1:0-18923 GCA_035584115.1 Cedrela odorata | reverse complement strand
ATCATTCACCTAAAATTTTAAGTTGTATGAAATTTTAATTAATTAAATAATATCAAATTATTCGATTAAAATTTCTAAATACTGCAGATACTATAGTTACAAATTTCTAAAATTACGGACGTTACACTTTGTATATCAAAAATTACCAAAATAGTTAGTATTTCTTAACTAACCTCTGATAATGACATAATTGTTGAGTTTGTTAATGCTTGTTGTCTTATTAAGCACAAGAAGAGTAATATGTTGTTGAGAGGTGTGGCAACAAAAGGACTATATAAGCTGCAATTAAACTCATCTTTAGTCACTAGAAAACCAAAAAATGTTCTTAATACTCCAACTTCTATGTTATCTTCATTAGATTCCTTTCTTGTTAACAATATTACTCTTTTAAGTAATAAACATTATTCAACTGCTCAGAACAATACAATTTCTCTGTTCACAAACTGTCAGTTGTGTGTTTATTCTATTTTTAGTTATAGCTTCAAGCCATTGTTTCAAGCATATTTATGCTCAGTCAAGTCTTCTATTGTTCTACATCATAAGTGAAACAAAGCATTAGGCGTTGATAATTATGAATCGAATCATGATATTCTGAAGTGAAGTAATTTTAGCAATGAGATGCAGCTGTAGTGTAGCTGATCAAATCAATTCAAAAGCTTGTTAAAGTTAAGCTTGTTAAAGTTATTTAGAGAGAAAGTTAAGCTTGTTAAAGTTAGTTAGAGAGGAAGTTGAGCTATCACTAATTTTGTTAGTTGATTAGCAGTTAATAAACTACTTTGTATTGAATTTCATTGTATTCTCGATTAATCTAGATTCATCTAATGTTTCTATAAATTGTAATATTTTCTCATTATTGAAGATTGAACGAAAATTAAGAAATAAAAGGTTCTCAATAGAGTTGAATTTTCTTGAAGTTTCTTGCACTTTCTTGTCAAACAAACATTTTTTCCAAACTTTTTTTTTAACTTCATGCAAGCATTTCTTATGAAAAACTTAACAGAATGCAAGTTGACTCAAACACTCGTTGTTAACCACACATAAACAAAAACTCATGTTTGTTATATAACAACATTACTCCAAAAAATAATTTTAAAAAATGCTAGTTTGTCCCATCATTTTTGTCATAATACCCACTTACACTATAATATTTTAAAATATCTTATTACCTATGGCGTTACTTTTTAATTACCTTTTGGCAAATTTAACGATTTAGGACAATTATGAAAAAAAGTAAAACTATAATAAATATTTATTATATTGTTAAAATTATTTTATTTAAGTATTTCATTATTTTTCAAGCATTATTGTCATTATCGTGTAATTAGGCATAATAATAATACATAATACAAGCTTATAACATGTGGTATATACTTGTAATATAATAATTAGCAAAAGGGTACATATATATATATATATATATACATATATATAATGCTTGTACCATTCATATCCATATATATTAAATTACCTTTATGCTTTAAAAACCCTCACCAACCCTCACCATTCAGCCATGTTTTCATTTATTGAAAAGTAAAGCTTAAATTAAATTTGAGAAGAGAGAACCGAGAGCATCTAAGGAGAAACATGCATGGATGAGAAAGGGTGGCCAATTGGAGGTAAACTATTGATCAAATTGATGCAAGGTGAGAAATGAGTGTTGACCGAAGAAATTGAAGGAATGAAAGGTGTTAATTGGTTGGGATTTGGTAAGCAAGGAAGGAGAAGAAGCTTGGCCAAACAGAAGTAGGGTGTTTGCTGAATTGAAAAGGAATTGGTCGAGTGGACAGTGTAGTGTTGGCCGAATTGAAGAGCACAAGGGAAACTAATCGTAGACATGCTATGTTGACTAGAAATTGGTGAAGCTAAAAGGAGTGTTAGATTGAGGCGAAGCAAGCAAGAGTGAGGAAGCAAAATATAGCAAGGGGAAGGTTGATTTCAGCCAGCCAAGGTAAGTCTTATGTTGTTAAAATGGTGAATTATTGAGTATATATGTGTCTAGCTAGTATAGTGTGTAAAATTATAATGTATTGTCTGAATTGTTGTTGCCAAAATGCTTAGACATGCACAAATTCAATTTGTGGCAGTATGTGTGATGAAGAATGTGGAATGGTTATGAATGGAGTTAATGAAACTTGTATTGGATGAGTTTGAAAAATGTGGATGTGGTGTTTGTTGTGTCGCCAAAAAATCAAAACACAAACTTATGAGACCGGTATGTCGCAATTGTGTGTTCATGTGGTGAGTGTTTTAAATTGATAAAATGATAATATAGGAGCGTTATAAGACATGCATGGGGTAACGCATATGAGTGGAGTGTCGAATGGGTAAGAGTGTGAGCAAAATGCATAAGCATCGACTGCAAGGAAATTCTGCATAAGGTCCAGTAAAATAGGGATTGTGTGAGTTCTAGACCTCGGATTGACAAATGGTAAAATGTTACAAAAACTAGACACATGGGGTCATGATATAGCCAAAAATTAGGTCAAGAAGTTGAGCGAGGCAATATAATTTTTTGTTGGAACTGAGTACCCTATCGATGATTCATAGCCGACTACACTGAGTGGCGAAAACAGGTTATAACTTGAGTGTTTGAACTCGAAATGTGAATCCTTAAAAGTGGTAGAAATTAGATGCATAATAGAATGTGTCATGAGAAACTTAAGTTGAGACACCTTATCGATGCAATACACCACGAGTTTGAAATTAGTTAATGCGCAGTGAACGACATACGGATGTTCAAAATGTGTATATTTGGTTTAAACTTGTAAGAGGTAGATTGCATGTATAACATAAATGTATTTATTCAGTTACAATGAAAAACCTAATATAGGAAATTATGTATTGTAGATCATCAGCCTGATCGCCCGTTAACCCTACGATAGATCAAGTAAACCGTAGCCCGTAGCTTGATATCGGTGAATGGGTGTTTGTTTGTATATATATGTATGTGTGCACTTGAAATGTGTACTGAAACGATATATATTGTACAACTAATTTAAACTATACAAATTTATGTTGGGATTAATCCACGATGATTGTGCTATATGAAGGTAATTGGTTGTAAAGAAAATTGATAGATTGTGATGATTTGCTATTATCTATCCATAGGAAATAAATGGATGTGTGTATGTGAAACTAATACTAAAATTCTATATAAATTAAACTGATTGAAAAACTGTTCACATGTGCTTAATAAGTTTTATGAAAGTGGAGATTGTATATTGATAACATGGGTTGTAAAAATGTCATATTGTGTTGATTGGCCTTTGATTGTGCATAATAGATTTGTTATATTATGTGGTGACATGAAATGAAGAAGAGTGGATGCATTGATATTATGAAGTGTAGTACGTATAGTGGTTGTACATGGTATATTGGCAATGAAAATGATAATTGGATTATATGATTGAAATATGATTGTAAAGTAAAATGATAAGTTAAAGTGAGTTGTTATTATCTATGCATAATTAACTTGATATGTGGTGATGTGCTGAAAAAGCATGAATGCAGTGATCTTGTAAGTGTGTGTATTGTGGTTGTGAATTGGAAATAGGGGAACTACGATACGTAACGGTCCTGATGATTGATATGACTTAAGGGATGGCGGAAAATGAAATGCCCCAAGGTACCAATGATATATTCTGATTGCATGCAATATCATAAGTTACAATATCAGAGTAAAGATACGAAGTCCTGGTGATCCCTTATCTCAGAAATGTATTTCGGAATAGCCGGGCTAGTACGAGTCAGGATACTAGAGTAAATATAAGAGCTTTAAGTGATTATCTATCTCAAAGATATATTCTGACTGCTTGTGATATCACGAGTCAGGATCTCAAAGTAAAGATATAAGGTTCTTGTGATCCCCTATCTCAGAGCTTTAGTGTCTTGGGGGATAGCGATGCGTAGCACCCCAAACCACTAGTGAACTTATTTGGTATCTTAGGGGATGACGATGCGTAGCGCCCCAAGTCACTAGTGAACTTATTTAGTGTTTGAGGGGATGACGATAAGTATGCCCTTAAACACTAGTATGTTGTGAATGATGTATGATGAAATACTGTGCTTGATACATTAAGAAGTATTTATGTTCAAATGCATAAAACTGTTGCATGCGTATATATGTATATATTTTATATGAGTATGTAAATGATGACATAATTATGCAAACGATAATATAAATATGAAAATGATGTCAAGAATATGTAAATGGCAACAAGATATGAATATATGTAAAATAAGTGATGTTTGCGTGTGTACCATCCACTCACTGAGTTTTGTTAGACTCACCTCCCTCATATTCTAATTTTGCAGGAAACTTCATAGCTTGGTAAGTAGACATAGCGGCCTGAAGACACGGACTTGGAGAAAAGGTCACGAGTCGTAGTCACTATTGTGTCGGGTCCATCTCACAAAGAGATCAGTAGTTTTATTTTGTTTGTTATGTAATTGATGTTGTTGATGTTTGGGGTTGCATGTATATAGACTGAGAGGTGTACAGTCAGTGTTATTTTGAGATGCAGTGTATCATCTGAGATTTGTATAGATAAGTGTGTGTGTGTGTGTGTGTCAACAATGGCGATATGACGCCTTGAGTTATGGGGATTTGATATGAGTCTGTTTGAAATTACATATATAGCAAGTGTGTGTGAACAGGTTGTGTTACGCCTAAGATGATGGGAAGGACCTATCACCTGCCGGTAACACTCTCGAATTTAGGATGTTACAATTATCTTATGGTTGGTTTTAGTAACCACTTCTTAATTAATTTTTTGCCTCTATTACTGTTTATTAATGTCGTCCTCTTTGGTGTCACACACTTTACGGGTGTGCAAAATCGGTTCCAGTTCTAGTTTTACTAAGAATCATAACCTATTTTAAATAATTCGATTCCTAAATTTATAATCGGAGCCTACCCTGGTTAATAGGGTACCCTTTTTTTGGTTCCACTTCAATTATAGTTTGAAAATAAGATACCCTATTTATCAAATATATAATTTTCTCTTTTTAACTCCATAAAAAATTTTAAAAATAAACTTAATAAAATTAAATTATAAAACTATTGTATACACGATGAAAAATTAAATGAACGAAATAGAAGAAAAATAAGTTATTAAAGAGAATTGATATACGATAAATTACTGAAAAAATATTATATTATTACTTGAATTAATATTACACGTCAATAAAAAGATAAATTTAATTTTTTTTTAATGTTAGTACAATTATATATCTAATAATATATACCATGTACATATTTATTTATTATAATTGTTAACTTGTTTGATAATTTTAAAATAAATATATATACATCATGATTTTGTTAAATTATTAGATAAATAACATGATAAATTAAATTAAATATTATAAATATATTAATTAATTTTTTTTTATATAACTCAACAAATAAATAGTGCATTGTTTAATAAATTGTGTAACTTAATATATGCAATTTAATGAATTTGTATTTGAATATGAGGTAGAGTTTAATTATTTTAACTTGAAAAATAATTTTTTTAGTTTTAAAATTAAACCAATTCTTTGGCTCGGTTTCGGTTCCATAATCTTTAAAATCGGAACCTACCTTAAAAGAATCGATTTTAGTTCAAAATTAATTTTTTTAGTTCAGTTCTTGGCGATTCTAGATTGAATCGGAATCATTACACATCCTTGGCACACTACAAGGATCTTATTTTTCTTAACACCAATCAATGCTCGATGACAATCTTCTTACAGGGCATAAAGTCCCTTGTTTTACACCATTTAGCTAGAATCTTGTCTTATTATTCTTTTATCACAAAACCAATTAAGGTAAATTCAATAACACAATTATTATATGAAGTTAATTTTTAAAGAAAATCAAAATTTTCTTTTAGTCAGGAACTACCAATACATTTTTTAAGGCAAGGTTACCATGTTTGCTGTTTAACTCAATATTACCAATGTACTCAATTTTAAACTCTCATTGTTTTTGACATAATTTTTATTATTTTCATAAAAAGGTTAGAGCTTAGATATCGTACTTGTGGAATTCATAATATGCATTGTTGCTTTTGAATCAATATAGAGGTTCAAGTCTTTTTCATTATTAAAATTCATGGAGGCAAGACCTTGAGGTAGTTTTTCTAATTATTAGGTATAATCATATCATTCTATAAATCTAAAGTATAATGTTTATCTTTAAATATGCTTACATTCACTTTTTGGTAGTGTTAATCATTACTGGTTTTTTTTTTTTTGACTAATTATCAAGCTTTTGGTTGTTTAAACTAGCTAGATTGGTAATGAAATTATATTTTAGACTTTCCCAAACGTAGAAAAAGAAGACCTTTTCCCATCGTCACAAATGAGAATCTATTTTGAGTAAGTCACTTGCTTAGAGTGTTTCGAAAAATGTTGTTGTTTGCTCATTTTCCTCGACTTCTTCTTCTGATGAGGAAGGTTGTGCACGATTTAAGATATTTTTGTGTTCTTCTCTTGTGATAACTATTAGAGGACAATCTGATTCCTCTGATTATGACCAAGATATTAGTGATTCTCTATAATTGTAGCAGTTTGTTTTCCTTGTATATTTATTTCCATATTTGTAATTGTACAGCTACGATGTATCTTTTGTCTGTAAATAAATATCTCCTCATAGCTTATTGGCTTGAGGCATTTCCTTTACATGGTATCAGAGCCAATAGGTCAACCCTTCGCTGGTTTTTTTTAATTCCCATGGCCGAATCCAACATTTCTCTGCTTCCGCTCAATACATTGGTTCACATGGTGACCATCAAACTCACTCCCACAAATTATCTCTTGTGGCGTCGTCAATTTGTTCCCCTACTTAAAAGTTAGGATCTTATGGGCTATTTGGATGGGTCTTTGTCTGCACTTGCTGCTCAAGTCCGTTCTGGAAATGATCTTGTTCCTAATCCTAATTACAAGATATGGCACACGCAGGATCGCATTTTACTCAGCCTTCTGTATGCCTTTCTCACTGAGGAATGTATGGCTGAAGTCGTTAATTACACTACAACTCGTGATGCTTAGCTGGCCCTTGAAGTTTCATTTTCTCATAGTTCAAAGACTAGAGAACTCCAACTAAAAGATGAACTATAACTGATGCAGTGTGGCTCTTGTGGTGTTACTGAATATGCACATTCTTTTCGATCATTATGTGATCAACTTAGTGCTGTTGGCAAACTAGTTGATGACACAGATAAGGTACATTGGTTTCTACATGGCCTTGGTTATGATTTTAAAATTTTTTCAACCTCCATGTTGTCACAATTATCGCTGCCCTCTTTTGTCAATCTAGTTTCGAAAGCTCTCAGTTATGAGCTTTTTTCTCAGTCAATCCCAGAGGATTCTTCTTCTCAGTCGGCTATGGTTGTCTAACGTGGTTCATCTTTTAGTCATTTCAAACCAGCCTCTCCCTTACTAGCATCAGGCCAATCTGCCATGGTGTGGTCAAGAACGGCACACTGCCAACAAATGTCATAAACTTGGCAAACTATTGAAGAAAGCTAAGGCTAAAGGTTTGATTGAAGCATTTGTTGCCACCTCCCTTGATGATTCTCAAGATACTGAGTGGTACACAGACAAAGGAGCAACTTCTCACATGACTAATGATGCTGCTGCACTTGATAAATATGTCCCTTACACTGGTAATCAACGGGTCTTTGTGGGTAACGGTCAATCTTTGCCTATTTCTCACATTGGTTCTATCTCATCTCTTGTTGCTTTTAATCCTTTAAAAATGTCTGATGTTCTTCTTGTTCCTCACATTATTAAAAATCTATTGTCTATTAGTAAGTTAACTCGTGAAAATAATTGTTTAGTGACATTTTCTTCTTCTGGTTTTACCATAAAAGATCTTGCAACAAGAACGATGGTGGGAGTCGGACGCTGTGAGAAAGGGCTCTACATTCTTGATCATGGCCATGCAAGTTTATTGTTAAGTCTTTCTCTATGTAATTCTCGTGCATCTGCTGTCATTTGGCATGAATGATTAGGACACCCTTCTTTTTGCATTGTTTCCTCTTTGAATAAACATGGTGTAATCACTTTTTCTAATAAAGGCAATTTTGATTCAAAACCGTGTTTTGGTTATCAATTAAGAAAAAGTCACCGTTTGCCTTTTCCAAATTTTAACCAATGTTGCTCTTTTTTATTTGAACGGATTCACTGCAATTTATGGGGTCCCTCGCCAATTCCCTTTACATCTGGTTATAGATACTATTATGTCTTGATTGATGATTTCTCTCGCTTTAATTAGTTCTTCCCTTTAAAGCTTAAGTCAGATTTTTTTTGACATTTTTGTTCAATTTCACAAATATGTCATTAATCAATTTGACTGTAAAATTAAATCTTTTCAATGTAATGGGGGAATAGAATTCACCAACCAACGTTTTACTTCTTTTCTTCGTAAGTGTGGTATTGTGCAACGCATAGCTTGTCCTTACACTCCTAATCAGAATAGTATTACAGAGAGAAAACATCGCCACATCACTGAAACTAGTCTCACTATAATGTTTCATTCGCATGTACCTTTTCATCTTTGGGTTGAGTCCTTCTCCACAGCATGCTATCTCATCAACCGACTCCCAACACCCGTTCTTGATGGCAAGACTCCTCATGAAATTCTATATGATAAAATTCCTTCTTATTATTTACTTCGTACATTTCGTTGTCTTTGTTTTCCCTTTTTACGTGATTATATGCCCAATAAATTATCACCTCGCTCTATTCCTTGTGTCTTTATTGGCTATAGTCCTCTCCATAAGGGTTTTCATTGCTTGGATAAGAAAACTAATTGGGTTTATGCGTTTCGCCCTGTTAAGTTTTTTGAGGATTATTTTCCTTATGCTACCTCTACTATTCCTTCTTCGGTTGGTACTGATTATGTCAGTTTTACTGACACTAGTGACAGTTCTCTCCCTATAGGTGTGACTTTCACTTCTAGTTCGGCCTCCACTCCTCGTGTTCCTTGTGCTGACTCAAGTCTTATTCTCATGCCTCCTATCACACTCTCTCAGCCTTCTTCGCCTAAACTAGCCTTGGATGTCCCTCCACCTAACTCTACTTCCGCTATTCAACCGTCTACCTCTACTCACCCCATAATCACCCGTGCTCGGGATGGTATTGTTAAGCCTCACATTATTCATTCATTATATGCTTTCACTGCTCCTCTGTGGTTTCAGGTACATCTTGCCGTTAAAGAGCCTCATGGTTTTAAGTCAACCGTCAAGCATCTAGCATGGCTTTTGGCAATGGATGATGAAATTGCTGCTCTCAAGCACAATAACACATGGCGATTAGTACCTCGTCCAGCTGATCATAATGTTATAGGTTGTAGATGGATTTTTAAGACTAAGCTTCATGCAGATGGATCTATTGAGTGTCACAAAGCTCGTTTAGTGGCCCAAGGTTTTTCTCAAAAGCATGGCATTGATTTTGAAGAAACTTTTAGTACCGTTGTTCGACCTGCTTCTGTTCGCATTATTTTGTCCCTTGTTGCTACAAATAATTGGCCTTTACGTCAACTTGACGTAAAAAATGCCTTCCTTTATGGGTTTCTCTCCGAGGAGGTCTATATGGAGCAACCCCTAGGCTACATTGATCCGCAATTCCCAACTCATGTCTGTTGCTTACAATGTGCTCTTTATGGGCTTAAACAGGCTCCTCGAGCATGCTTTCAGCGTTTCAACCAATTTTTACTTGGTATTGAGTTTATTGCTAGTCGTGCTGATTCCTCTCTCTTGTCTATCATAGTCCTCATGGTGTTATTAATCTTCTTTTATATATTGATGATATGGTAATAACAGGAAGCAATTATTCTATGCTGCATTCTCTCATTAATCGGTTGGCTAAAGAATTTTTCATGAAGGATCTCGGTGATCTACACTATTTTTTGGGGATTGAAGCTGTTAGAAATGACAAGGGTCTTTTTCTCAACCAAGCTAAATGTGCGCTTGATTTGTTGACTCGAGTAAAAATGGTCCATTGCAAGCCTATCTCAACTCTTTTTTTAGAGGGATCTCATCTAATCGATTTTGGTACTTCTTATTCAGATTCTACACAGTTTTGTTCTCTAGCTGGCGCATTACAATATTTGACTCTTTTGAGGTCGGATTTATCCTATAGTATTAACTCTATGTGTCAATATATGCATGCCCCCACTGTTGATCATTTTAGAGCCTAGAAGTGTATTTTACGCTATGTCAAAGGAACCTATCATTATGGATTGCAACTCTCACAGGATTCCTCTCAGTCTTTGCTCTGTTATTCTGATGTCGATTGGCTCGGTTATCCAGTCACTCGGCATTCAACAACCGGATTTGCTATTTATCTTGGTCGCAACTTAATTTCATTGTGCTCTAAAAAGCAAACTACCGTTACACACTCTAGTGCTGAGGCCGAGTACCGTGCTCTTGCCTCTGTTGCTGCAAAACTTTTATGGACACTTCAACTTCTTCGAGAACTCCAAATCACCCTTCCTTCTCCACCGAGACTCTTATGGACAACAATAGTGCCATATTCATTGCTTCCAACTCGGTTACCAAATCTCACTCCAAACATATTGATATTGACTATCACTTTGTTTGGGAACTTGTTGCTCGAAGAGTTATTTGTCTCGGCTTTATTCCCTCACACCTACAACTCACTGATGTTTTCACAAAAGCGATGGCCAAATTACAGTTTTTATTGGATCATGGCAAGTTGTACATGCTACCTCTATCTACCATGCCAACTTTGAGGGGCGATATTAGAGGACAATATGATTCCTCTGATTATAGCCAAGATATCAGTAATTCTCCACAAATTGTAGCAGTTTGTTTTCCTTGTATATTTGTTTCCATATTTCTAATTGTACAGCTACCATGTATCTTCTGTCTATAAATAAATATCTCCTCACAGTTTATTGGCTTGAGGCATTTCCTTTACAGTAACAATGTTTCTTCATGATTTTCCAAGCCATGACAAACTTTTTAAAATAGGTTATAACGATTTTTATAACATAACTAATATGAAATTTTCATATTTTAGTTAAAGATTACAATCAAGCTTGAAGATTTTATTTAAATCATTAAGTGGTTTGTTGATTGTAGCAAGTTTGTCACGCTACTACTTGGATTGTGAAAGTACTATTCTAGAAAGAGAGTTTTTCTTCAAGGTCAAAAACATATTCACGAGATGAACTTAGTGTGCACTTTGAATGCCAACAGTAAAGCTCAATATAATATTTCTTTCTTTCATGAGTTCTAACATACATGACGTTAGGAGCGCATTACTACTAACCTATAATACAAAATTTAAATTACAATGTCCCTTAACTTTTCAGCTTGTTTCAGCTCATCCTTGTAGGCCTTCATCTCGCCTTAGGCCCTCCTACATCTGGACCAACAGTAACTGCCTAAGTGGCAGCACTGAAGGCAATCATGGAACCTTCGCAGTGGGCATGCTGTAAAAGATTCTGCTAGAAAAAATAGAAATAAGAAAAAAGGACTAAAATTCATAACAGAAAAGCGAGTTCAGTGCAATAGTCATAACCTTCACCCCATGGTGAAGCAGGAGACCTTGTCGGCCCAGCTCCTCTTCACCTTACTTTCAGTTAGCCGAAGAGAGGGCAAAATATGCTCATACCAAGTTCGTTTTGCCTCTGTAATATCCATAAAGTGCAGCTGACTTCCCGAGCTGCCCCTCATGGATGTATGAATAGATTTCCTCTATTTCTTTATAGGCGACTCGGCGACCTCCATTACTGTTGGCCCCTGGGGAACTTTTTCTTATCTCTTATCCATCGCCAAAGGCTTAGTGGATACAGGGAAAGGGGCAGCAACTTCTATACCCGAGGTTTCTCTCCCGGCCTTCTTTATCAGCAATTCTTCGTTGGCAAAGAGGCGATTGGCGCGATAGGTTTCTTAGTTTTTATCTTGTCTGTTTTTCCTAAAAATTCAATTGATGAAAGCCAGAGCCAAACGAAAACAAAGTAAGGATTCATCGCGAAAGAAACTTACGATTTCTCGGCTTAACGTCTTCAATAGGGATGTACCGAACAAGTCTTGAGTCGACCAGGTTTATTGGGTTCAGGAGGTTCTTTTAGTTGCATGGTTCAGCGAGGGAAGCGTCGACTTTAGCGTCGAAAAATAGACGAAGAAATAATACATAGTGATAAGTAAAATGTAATATGAACCTGCTGAGCCAAATCAGGTCGATACGACCAAAATTTGTCTCTAGATAAGCCACCCGTGACCCCATTACCCACTAACAAAGAAATAGTGGTGCTTCAAGTCTTTGTTGGAGGAGGGAAGGTCACTGTCAGGTTTCTTCGTCCCCGACCTGGCTGTGAAATAGAAGAAGTCTGGTTTTGCCTTTGAGTTCGGCCTCAGGTGATTAAGGGATGTGTCTCCTACAAGGTCAGGTTAGCCTTGTCGGCTCTCTTTTAGAGGTCGTACATTCCTGATATCGTCATCCAGCCATTCAAGTTCAACTGGTAGGGAAGGATCCCCACAACGCTGAAGACTTGGGTGAAATATGACTATAGTGGCAGTCGAGCACCTAATTTATATAGATCCTCGTGAAGGTAACCCAACCCTCAAGTGGGTTACTCAGGAACGCTCTGAAGGAACCCGACCGGCATGCCAGAGTAGGCGCGACGCGCGGGATGGATGCTCGGGTATGTGACCACCAGTGCAGAAGGAAGGGAAGTCACGATCGTCACAAACTATAAACATGGATATATAAACATATTAAAATTTAAATAATTTAAATAAAGAGATCAACATATGTAAAGTATATATACCTTAAATGTTAATGTCCATAACAAGTTACTTGTTAGTCTAAAAGTATGTCACATATCGGGTTGATTGCAACAGGTTCTGGTTATCTGAATTTACGTTTGAAAACTTCTGGTTATCTGAATTTACGTTTGAAAACTTTGAAGAAAAAACTTTCAACAAGTTTTCTACTTATTAGAAAACTTTTTGTTCTTTTAGAAGAAAATGAAACTCATGAAATATTTTTCAATATTTTCCTTTTTTTCCTTTCTCTTTATATTCTTCTCTTTCTTCCCTTTTTTATTTTATTCAAAACAAGATCTTACCCATATAATTTATGGAGTTCTTAGCAAAGAGGGGAGAAAAAGAAGATGAAGAACAGTTGCTTTTTGTTTCTTAATTTCCAATTGTGAAATCCCAAATTGTGAGTTCCAAAACCCACGTTACTTTCTTTCGTCGACATACTTTGTTCAAAACAAAGAAAATGAATTACATGTGGCAACAAGCTAATGGATGGATTCTAAAATCCAATCCAATTTCATTAAATCATTTAATACAATAAAAATATCTTAACATATATTATATTAATATATATATACACACACTTAAGATATTTTATGAGAGATAAAAATTTATTTTATTTATACAATATAAATAAATATAATGGTTACATTTTAATATTATATCATATATAATTAAATGTAATCATCACTTATAATATTTGACATTTAAATATTAAATACAATAGGTATTTTCTCTTTCTTGAATTTCTTTAATCATAATTAAAGAATTAATCTTCGCCATTGATTCAAAATGAATGGTTAGATTGACACTTGGCAACATCATATGGTACCATTTATCAAGTAAGGATCTACTTGATCAAATAACTTGATCAAATAACAATTATTTAATGATTAATAAATAAATTATTTATTTATTAATATCCTTGTAACAAAATATCTTTTTTTAGTTTTGAAATATTCGTAAATTATATTTACATAATTCGAATTATTACTGAAATATTTCTCAAGTATATGTGTGCTAATACGTCTTAGCCAAAAAATTAATTCTTTATAATAAAAAATTAAATTGTCATTCGATCAAATATTATAATAATATTATTAACTAACTTAATAAATATTGTACAAAGCAATAACCATCATTATCAAATAATTGATATGTGTGTGACTGTTTAGGTTCACCGTGAGCTGGACATGAGTAGATATGAATCTTTTCACATCACTTCGGTACAACTCCTTATATCCGAAGTTTTCAATGATCATGCACAACCTCTAGCAATATGTCATGATCCCAAACACTAATGAATGAACCTATACAGTCATACATGTATGTAGTAAAATACATTTGCTGTCGGCTCCAAATTGAGTGTGAGTCATGGAATTATTAAACCCCTAATTCAATTATAGGAACAGGGTCTCAAATCATATATAAGATTCATGTATCTGAAAATATATTTTTGAAAACATGTACTCTAATCAGAGATTTCATTTCTATGTATGACATCTCTACCTAGGATATTAAGCTCAAATATCTAGGTCAACAAATTCCATCTTGGTCATCACCTATCCTCATACATCAAGAACACATTGCTAACAAGCTTCTTTCACCAGACGTGGCTAGCCCAGTGCGATATACATAAGTAAATGATGTGCCTCAATGTAGATGGCAACCATGATACCTCAAGTTAAAGAACCAGTGGTACACTAGTATGATTGTGTGACGTATCATTGATTGTGAATAATCACTCATGTGATTTGTCACATTTAATCATGTTCAGTAACACGTTCTCCAACGTATTACCTATGTTTATACTCTTGTGACATGAGACTCGTCACCCAACTATTAGCATCTAATACTAATCCTTGGCAGCATCAAACATATCTGTCATGCAATGTCATAGTTCTAAATGACATCACTCCAATCGGGAACTGATTCGGATGTATTCAATTCAAAATTTTGTACTTATATATACAACTTTTTGTAGATAGAGTCTTGACATCATAATACATTACAAGATCTCATTCTGCATTATTTATTTATAAAGCAACTGAAAATGCAAAATGATATAAATGTCATTTTATTTGTAAACAACTTTACAATTAATTACCAAAATATAATTATATACAAGGAATGATATCCCTGAACTACATGATAATATTAGTTCTAGAGCATATCTCCAACACACTCCATCCTTGGTAACCTTATGAAGATGTCATTAGGCATCACGTACATTCTCTTAAGGCACTTCAGGTTATTCTTAGTTAAAGAAGATCGGTATTAGTTTATTTCATAAGAACTATCTTTTTTGAAAAAGGCTAAGGAGGGTATGGATTCCCTCTCATGAGCACTGGTGAATGCTTCACTAGTATATCTCTTGTTATCTTCAAACTCCTTACCCTTAAACTTTTAGAGCATCTCATTTCCAAGAACTTTAATGTGTTCTTCATCGTATAAAGAGTCTTTAAGGTCGACATACTTTTTGAGTTATGAAGTGGTGGTTAGGTTTGTGGGTGGAGGTAAGAATGAGTCTTTGATAAGAGATGCAGTCTACCAGAAGGTTCTCAACCTCTGCTCTTTCTCTTCGGAGGGAACTAAGTCATAACTACCATCTATAGAAGTGTTAGAGGAGGAGATATTCTAATCAAACATTTAGGGTTCATATTTTTGATCAGAGAGATTTTAGGAATCATATCCTAGACTCGACATTTAAGGGAAGAAAGTCTAACCATTCAAGCCAAAGTAACACAATAATTAACAAAATTTTCTAGAAAGACAAATACATCTCTAAAAAGTCCTAAGCTACATAAGTAACCAAGCCAAAACCCATATGTAAGCAGAAGTGTAAACCTAGGAATATAAACAAAAATATGGTTTAAATCGCCATTTTACAATCAAGAAAAAGAAACATAGTGTGAATGTAATTCAAATAGAAGAATGACAATCAATAAAACTCAGGAAAATGAGAAAGGAACAAGAATAGCATAAAATGGTTTAAAGAGGCAAACACTAATCTTAACTATGAAGATGAATGATGGAGAAAATGTGAAAGTAGCGAATAGGCGACTGAAATAATAGTAAAGATGAACCACTTTCAGCTTTCGCAGGTCTTTCTCACCAGAATGAAAATTTTCTCTCTCTAAAATAATAGAATGAGTAAGTGATAACACAAGAGAGAAAGTGAAATAAATGTTTTAAAGGGTAGTGGTGGTTAACGAGCTTAACCCGGTGGGTTCAAGCAAGGCCGTGCCACAGATAAAAAAATGTGGAATTGGCTCTACCTATAGAGAGAAACTGGGCCAGGCTGGGCTGGGCCGAGTTGCTGCCGGGCCGACCCAGGTCGATGTCAGGCTAACCTAGACCTGTTCGGTTCAATTTTGGGCAAATTTAGCCCAGACCCACCTGTTTATTTATTTATTATTTTAATTTCTATTTACAATTTTATTAAATAGATCAATATTTTAATGGCCCTTAAAATTGTCATTTTCAGAAAGTAAAATGAAAAAAAAAACAAGCAATTTTATTAAATAAATCTCTTTTACATAATGGGGATATTTCTTTTTTTCTTTCTTTTTCATTATTGTGACGAAAAGAAACATGATAACACAATTTAAATTATAAAAAAAAAATCACATTTTACTATGTCTAATTTTATTAATTAAACTAAAAAAATTACAATGAGGAGAATATTTCAACCTTAACCTCATAAATTTTATTACCTTTAATCATACTTCCTAGTAATAAATAATAAAAAAATATAAAAATTAATTAAAATAAATATTACAAAGAGAGAAACATTGGGCCTTACCTCATTATTTCTATAAAAAATATATCTAAATCATAATTACCTTTTATTCACCAGTCGTCATTCTTCAACTTCCTCTTCCTTGTCCCATTCATTACTGAAATCGATTGATGGAGATGATTAGTGTTGTAGTTGTTGTCTCATTCTTTCTTCGTTATGCCAATCTCTGAAGCACATTCACATCTCAAGAGTTTTTGGTGTTATTCTACTTCTTCGAGCATCCAACGTTCGTCCACTCAAACTAAACACACTTTTTGATGAAACCGTTGACACTGGTGGTGTAAGAAAGTCTTGTGCCATTTTTTCTAAAATGGATAAGTCTTGCAATTATTCTTTCACCACTTTAAGATGTCAAAATTTATTTTATTATCCACTGGTGGACATTGCATATAGTATGATAACTCGTTGAACGATGTTCGAGTTGTCCTTGGTTTCTTTACGATTGGATAAGGATTTCAACTGCTATTGATAATTATGGGAGTAGAGGAAGAGGAAGAAAAGCCCTCCTAGCCAGTAGATGTTGAAGTCCCTATAGAATACTCAATCTCTTACATGTGATAAATATTTGAAAATTTTACTAATAAAATATCCTTACAAGTTTGTATATGTGTAATTGTTTCAAATGACAAAATTTTCAGGTTCATTAGGATATAGAAAAGTGTAAAATTTTTCAATTAAAGTTTTACAACCATAAACTTTAATACAGGGGTCCGAGCAAAGGGCAATACTGTATAGAAGAAGCATATCATCGTAATACTTTTTAAATTTCCTTATCATAGCCGACATTGCTGCAGCAAACCTAGGATGTTTCATGTATTTTTTAAATACTAAAGAAATGCTACCTAATGTGGGCATTATGTGATGTGTTGTTAGGTAGTATTATCCTGGTAATAATTTTGTGGCTTCTTTAAATGTTTCTAAAAATTGGAAGATAATATGTGCAATCTCAAATTGTTCATATGTTATTTCGTGTCTTATTATATTGTCGTTTCAAGATTCCATTATTGGAACTTGGTAAGGTAAAACACTTCAGAGCATATCGTAAGTAGAGTTCTACCTAGTTGGTTTATCTAGAATCAATTTTTTAGCCTACAACCCGTATTCACGACATAATTCTCTAAATTGTTGGTAACTAGCTGAAGCTGATTTTAAATAATGAACAATAGTTTTAATTGTTTTAATTACTAGTTTCATTATTTCATAACCATCTTGCACAGATAGGTTCAATATGTGGCAAGCACATCTATTGTGAAGAAATTTTTCATGTAAGACTGATTTAATTACATTTTTTATTAAGGAAATTGCAGCAGTATTATTTAATGCATTATCAAATGAAATACAAAAGTTTTTATCTTTAATCTTAAATTCACGTACAACAGATGTGATTGCTCTGGTTATGGCCATTGTATTGTGTGGAAATTTAAATAGTTTAAAACTTATAATTCTTTTATTTAAATGTCAATCATCATTTATCCAATGGCATGTGACATAAATATAGTACAATTCATTGACGCCTCTTCAATTGTTGCAGGTTAATGAAAACAAATAATTATTAGATTATAATATGACAATCAAAGTATCTTTCATTTCATTAAAGTTTTTTAATGCATGTGTTCTAAAATTATTACCTACAACTCCTCTTGTTGTTTTAATTTGATTTTGTTGTTGTCAATTTTCTAAATATTCTGCGTATTATTTTTTTACATATCTACTAAGAATTCCTAAACCTTTACATTTTTAAATGCATACATCTTACCACAAATTTTACATCTAACTTTATCTTGCTCAATTTTTTAATCAAAAAATTTTCATATTTCAGAACTAAGTTGCCTACTTTGACTAGTGTCAACTGTGGTAGATTTTAAGTTAGTACTAAGAATTTGTTTCTCTTACTGTGCATTTTCAAATTGTTCGTAGGAGGGCAATACACCTTCCCAAGGAAAATTCATGTGATTCTTGTGAGGAATAGTGTACCATTTTTCAAAGAGTCAAAGTAATTTTTTAAATTAAATAAATCTAATAAATAAAAACACACAAATTAAGTAAATTAAATAATAATACAATTCAAAGAAATTAAATTAATTAACCAAAAAAATTAGCACACAATTAATTAACACAATGTAGATGAACAAATTATGTAAATTAAATAATAACACAATTTAAAGAAATTAAATGAAATAATTAACACATAAATTAATTAAATTAAATAATAACACAATTTAAATTTTGATAACTAAAATAAAAACACACAAATTTAAATAAATTAAATAATAACGCAATTCAAAGAAATTAAATTAATTAACTAAAAAAATTAACACACAATTAATTATCACAAT
>JAXCLQ010050660.1:0-18923 GCA_035584115.1 Cedrela odorata | reverse complement strand
ATTAATTAAATAATATCAAATTATTCGATTAAATTTTCTACATACTGCAGATACTACAATTATAAATTTCTAAAATTGCGGACATTATATAGGATGTTTAAGTAAGGGTAACCTTAATTTCTCCACTAAAGTAGCATTCACCACATTGGTACAACTCCCATTATCAATGATCATACTAAATATCTTGTTATTAACAAAGTAACATATATGAAATATGTTCTCCCTATGCTGCTCCATATCATCAATTTTAACTTGTGCACTTAATGCACGCCGAGCGACAAGAGTTTCACTCACAGCCTCCAACACAATATGATCATGGTCACTAGCATCCTCCAATTCCGGTATCTCATCATCTTTACTCTCACTTGCGGTCACTACTTTACTATTGTCCTCATCATCATGACTCTTTTATTCGAACATTGGGAAGCAATGTGGCCCGTTCCCAAACATTTGATGTCTCGGTTCTTATTAGGTTAAGATTCGATTTGTGGTTTAGGCTTGATGGTAAAATCTTCCTTCTATTTATGTGGCTCAAATTTGATCTTAGGAACAGCCCCATCTCTTCTTCCACTACTAATCCCATTTCGGTTTCCATGGTGTACTTAATCCCGAAGTGTACTTCGCTGGCCCTTTCTTCCTTAACTGCCTCTCCATCTTTATGGCCATATGTACCATGTCTTCTAATTCCACATAATGCTGAAGTTCCACTATGTTCGCAATCTCTTTATTCAAACCACTCAAAAACCATGTCATAGTGGCTTCCCTATTTTCTTCCACATTAGCTCTCATCATCGCTAACTCCATCTCTTTATGATAGTCCTCCACACTCCTATACCCTTGTGTAAGCCCTTGAGTTTTTGATAAAGATCCCTAAAATAATGACTCAGCACAAATCTCTTCCTCATGACGGACTTCAACTCAACCCAAGTTTCAATGGACCTCTCATGATTTCTCCTCCGATTAGTAACCAACTGATCCCACTAATTAATTGTGTAATTCATAAACTCAACTATGGTTAACTTTACTTTCTTATTCTCGGAATAATTGTGACACTCAAAAATTAACTCCATCTTCTTCTCCCACTCAAGATATGCCTTAAGATCACTCCTACCTTAAAATGGGGGAATTGTCATCTTAATCTTACTCAAGTCTTCATTGACTTCATCTCTCATTCTAAAACCTCTTCGAACTCCCCTATCATGTCTCTCATCCCTTGGCCGAAATCTGCCCATGGCTGGTCCATGCCCATAGTCATCAAAATCACCATCATCACCTCACTCATTCTCGGCTTCATACTCATCTAAAGATAATTGCCTATGCCTAGCTTGTAAATTTGAATTTTGTACTTGATTAGGCTGCCCCCTTTGTACATTAGCCAATGTTCTTGATAAGTGCAGAATTTTGCATATTTTTCTACTAATTTCTCTTCATTTTTTAGCTAGTTTCTTGAAATTCTTAATTCTTAATTATTTATTTTTATGTTTTGTAGGATTCTTAGAGACGAACCACCAAAAAGAGAAGAAAAGCTACATTTCGATGTAAAAAAGATTCAGCTTACAAAATTTAGAATTTCAGAAGGAATTAAGGGCATCAAATAGAGTAAAAGAGATGTTCACATAAGGCTTATTGGGCTGAATTGTTTGGGGCTTCTAAAATTAAATAGAATAAATAAGCCAATTAAATTATGGTGATTAATTAGATTGATTTTGGGCTGAGTTTATTGTTTTGGGCTCATTTAATATTATTTTAGAGGGCTAAATTACTATTTACATAAATAGTAACATGGGCTTGTATTTAATATGTTTTGAGTCATATTTGAGTTAAGAAAATCAATATTAATATAATTAGGAAGTCTAACCCTAACAACTCATAAAATCCTTTTAAAACAAGAATAAGTAGGGCTTTACAAAAGGAGCACAACTTGAGAATTTTTGAGAGGAAAAATTTTCTTTGATAGCTGCAACAGCCACAAATTCCAGAATTGAAGATTAAAAGCCACACAATGGAATTTCAAGAAAAATGCCGTAAAAGTCAGAATTCAAGAACAAGAATTAAGTCTTTTGATTTTCATTCTTTTTATTATGTTCTTTTATAATTGTTTCTTCCTTGAATCTTGTGATTGCTAATTCAAGAATGAGTGGCTAATTTTCTTTTTGGTTAGGAATGATTTCAATACCCTAGACATGATTTTATTTCATTAATTCCATAATATTTTTCATATATATATATATATATATTAAAGATGTTTTTATTCTACCGTTTGAATGTCATGAATTATTTTCTTGTTTATTTAGGATGGCCAAGTAGATAGACTTGATTTTGATTCTATCGCTAGTTTAAGGTTGTTGATCCGTAATTGTCAAGATTCTGAAACACGAGTAGTAATTGTGGTTAAAGATTGCGAGATACTTTCTGATAATTACATGTAGAATATAACACAAGTTAAATAAACTAAGTTTATGCATTTATTGCTTGGAACAACCTATCTTTCTTGTTCTTAATACTTTTGTTAAATTATATCTAAAGAACTTATACTAGGTTGTTTAATGGATAGGATTAAGTGGAGAGCTTGTTTTGTTTAATGAAATAGTAAGGAAAGATCAAAAAAATCAAGCTTATGATATTTTAGGGTTGTTATTTTTAAAAGATTATGAAAATTATTCTAACTATTTTATTTCATGTCTAGTGGTGGCGAATGATTTTTAACACTATATTTCATTATATTTTCTTTGGTTTTCTTTAAACCTGGTTGTTATTTTTCAGTTTTGTTGAGTTGTCTTCTTTTATTTTATTTACATATTGAATAATACACCCCACCCCCTTTTCGTGTGCGTGTATTATTTAAAGTAGTTTTAGTTCGTTTGCGTCAATAATGTTTAAATTAAGAGCAATCTTTTGTGGAAATGACCCTTGCTTTCTACTATATTTAATAATGATATTATATATTGCAAGGACTTAACTTGGTGTGTTTCTGAGCGTATCAATTTTTGGCGCCGTTGCTGGGGATTGTTTTCTTTAATTTATTTGTTATTCTTTTTTTTTTTTATGTTTTTGTTTTTGTTTTTGTTTTTTTTATAATTTAGTATTGAGCTAATTAATTTTTCTTATTTTGCATGTTCGAGCCTACCGAAAAGGAAGTAAATCAAAATTAACTTCAAAAGATCTTGGAATTCACAGTAGCTTATCACCAATCAAAAGAGGAACTTTTGAGTCGAGCATGACATACACCTCTTCCAAGTGACTCTTTAGATCAATTTGTACAAGAAGATATGGCAGTGAACAATCAAACACTCAAGGAGTTGGCTTCACCAACTTTGGACCAACAGCCCCTTTGCATTGAATTTACATAAATCGAGGTTCTGTTTGAGCTCAAATATGGGATGATACACCTCTTGCCAACTTTGCTGGTTTTGCAGGTGAAGATCTAAACAAGCATCTCAAGGAGTTCCTTTCATCTGCATCATCCCAACATAACAAAGTTCTGCACTTTCTTCCATATAAGGCTTTGTAGGGTGCCATATCAATACTGGACTAATAACTGTTATTATATGTAAATTCTGCCAAAGGCAAATATTCATCCCAATTTCCTTGAAATTCCATGACACAAGATTTGAACATATCTTTTAGAATCTAAATTGTCCACTCAGACTGTCCATCTGTCTGGAGATGCAATACAGTACTGAATTTAAGTTTAGTGTCTAAAGTATTTTGCAAACTTGGCCAAATTCTTGATGTGAACCTTGGATATTTATTAGAAACAATTATTGCTTAAACTTTACTATCATAGGATCATTCTGCAATGCTTCTTGTATTTGATCAAGATGAATTAGTTTGACTTTCAATTGAGCTAAAAGAAGACTGTTTTCACCTATCATCAACTGTACTGGTAAAACTTTTACTTCATTTTGTAAAGCTGTTTGAACCACTTGCATATGAGAAATCGAAATCGAACCAGATAATAATCTATTGCTCAATCATAGTCCTTAATCAATTTTAACCATATCTTTTGCCTCAAATTCAACTCTTTTTTATTCATCAAATATTTTAAACTCTTATGATCTATATAGATAGTGCATTTTTCTCCAAACAAATAGTTCATTTATATTTTTAAGGCAAACACCACTGCTTAAATTCCATATCGTGAGTAGGTAATTTTGTTCATGCTATTTTACTACCGAGAGGTATAACCTTTTCATTTTACATCAATACACAACCCAAACATTTTCTTGAAGCATCCCTGTAAACCACAAAATTTCCCGGCCCTGATGGCAAGGCAAAAGCTGGTGCTTTGACAATCTATACTTAAGTTTCTAAAAAGCTTTCTCGCATTCATCACTCCATTCAAACTTAGCATGCTTCCTTGTTAAATTTAACAGTGGAGAGGCAATCAAAGAAAAACCTTTTACAAAACGTCGATAATAACCCGCCAGACCAAGGAAACTTTTAACTTCAGTAACATTAGTTGACCTTCCCATGCAACTACTACTTTAATCTTCTTTGGATCCACAAAATATCCTCTTTCGATACTACTTGACCAAGGAATGCCACCTTGTCCATCCAAAATTCACATTTGGAAATTTTAGCGTACAATTGCTTGTCACGCATCGCTTGCGATATCATTCTTAAATGCTTCTCATGATAATCACTGCTACCAGAATACACTAAAATATCATTAATAAAGACAATAACAAACTTGTCTAGATAAGATCAAAATACCATATTCATCAAGTCCATAAAAACCGCGAGTACATTAGTTAGCCCAAAAGGCATGACTAAGAATTTATAATGACTGTAACGAGTCCTGAATGCAGTATTTGATATATTAACTTCTTTGATCTTCAGCTGATAATAACTCGATATTAAGTCTATCTTAGAAAATACACATGCACCTTACAATTGATTAAATAAGTCATCTATTCTAGGTAATGGATATTTATTCTTGAGGGTAACCTTATTCAATTGGTTGTAATCAACTCATAACCGAAAAAAATTCATCTTTTATTTTTTTTCTTCACAAATAATACTGGTGCTCCCCTCAACCATCAATCTTAATATTCTTTTCTCGCATATAATGACTTAAATCATAATCTAAATCACATCTCATAAGCTCATGATAATTCACCATTTTTATAACCTCCACACTATTTTACTACGTTTTTCTCAAATAGTATAATACGACCATAATTTGTAAGTTACACTAACCCAAACATCATCAGCACTTATATCTCAAATACTAAGTTCAAATAGCGATTTCATTTTCATATCTTAACTTGATAAAATAAATTATTTATAGAAAATCAACAAACAAACCTTTGAATCCTTCCTCACATAACACAACCAAAATTTTAGTTCTTATCTTTACAATATCTCAATACTTTATCGAAATTCTCAATAATCATTCCTATGTTCATTATAATCACAACTTTATAAAGCAATGCCCATCGTAATCCTAGGAATTTAATCAAATCATTCATCACATATATTTTATCATTAAGCTTAACTAACTATTTGAAAAATATAACTATCCATTCACATGTCATAAGCCAATTCCCAATCTATAAATTCATAATATTTCACATATTCTCGATATCACCGAAAACCACCTTAATAACCATAATAATCATGAAATTTAATAGACCATAACCAAAGCTAAGTTAGAGAACTTAGTTATGATTCCAATACATAAAATTGAAATCTTTATTCAACAATCATCAGAGAAATAGTTATCCACTCCTCTATATGCCTCAAGGATCCGCCATAGGTTATACACTATAGCCATAAAACTATTACATGTATATAAAATATATCATACACATATACCTACTTTGTTGACTCAGTTCCATATCACCATTATCTCAATTTATAAACAATACGTATAAGTAAAGATTAATGCCTCAAGGGCCATCTCCATAATTTAAACACATTAATATCTCTTTAAGATGACCAAGAAATAGCACTAAGCACTCCCAATCATTTCACACAAACTCGGCCTACCGAAAATCGTAACCAATCCGATTTTTGCCGAGATTGAAGCTCAATCTCAACATTATAGAAACCCAACGCTTTTATCAATTCTAAAATAGTTTCCTAAGACAAAAAATGTAAGTCTAGAATCATGTAAAATAGTATTAGTTCACAATTCCTTTCTTTGTAGGGGTTGTGAGAGCCAAAACGACTCTAGTTAAGGCTACAATTGCCTTAGCCAATTTCGGGCCAACAATTGGGATACTGTTGGAGGTACAATAGCATATGGTAAACCAACAACTGATACTTGAGTATCCCTATCTTGGGGATTGATCCTAGGCCTTCCTCTTCAATGTGGTGGCATTGGGAATCTGTTCAATACTAGAACAATTAAATCCTAAGTCTACAGGACCTATAACCTAAGCTCTGATACCAAATTGAAACACCCTAACCGGAATTTCACCTAAATTTCGGTAGAGTATCCTCTATATATTCATCCCTTTCACCCTGCCAATAAATCTCAAATATACAACCCATGATTCCACAATATGTATAACTCCATACATCAATATATAAGAACTAGTCATATTCCTCATAATTCATAATTATGAATTTCACACACACACACACACACACACACACACACATATATATATATATACTTATACATATCCAAAAGGCATAATAAGATATCACAAAATGGATCATAGGACTCTAGACTATGCATAATAGATGTTCACCATGTCAAGTATCTTCAACCTTTGAAGCTGAAAAAGGCGGTAACTTCTCGCTTAATTAATTACCTAGAGGGGAAAATTATTTAAAAGAATGAGATAATATATCTCAATGAGTAAACATGTGAAACATTTTACTAAAATCATGAGATATTATAGCATAATCTCTTTTAATATTCAAAAGCAATTAAGGTAAATTTCGTATCAATCTTAAAAAGGTTGTAACTCAATAATTGACATGCACAAATACAATGTAGATGAATATTTTTTCATAAATAAAATCATTAGTCATAGAATCATGTAGAACAATTTCATAAAAAACAATCCATGTATTATGTCTTAGGCTCCCTTTACTATTGTGTGTAATTTCTATCCATAAATTAACCGTAGAAATCCATAGAAATATGGCATACTAGTAA
Organism: Cedrela odorata; assembly: GCA_035584115.1. NCBI lineage: Eukaryota > Viridiplantae > Streptophyta > Magnoliopsida > Sapindales > Meliaceae > Cedrela > Cedrela odorata. Next base: position 11,806 of record JAXCLQ010050660.1, on the reverse strand, counting down.
CCAGCCCAAAGGCCAATAACACCATAAACACATCCAAAGGCATATGTGTAATATAATGCGCTCCCAAAGAGCTAACACACAGGATCGGGACTCTGAAGGTGGCTCCCGCCATGAAGGCGTAGCACACAGCTCCTATATTTCAATCCGAACATACTCTCACACACTAAGTTTAGTGGAGCCAAAATCATATATTGCAATAAATAAAAATATCATCCATAAACATATTCTTGTAAACCATATATATATGTAAACCATATGAATAAGCCACAAAAATTATTAACAAATCATATACTTGCTCAAAATAGAATTGAGAATATCTTCATACTTGAAAATCGTAAATCATGTTCATATCCGTAAAATGCTTTCGTCTTATAAATCAATACGTACATGTAAAGAATTAATTCAAGGTTCATAAACATAATTAATTAAATATGTCACATAAATTGTCTACTCATAGCGATAGTCGAATTATTTATATTTCACAATTCACGTCGTCTAATTCTTTCGCACGCGAGGTTTATCTTAGTTATCAAAGAATCTTAAACTCTTGAAGAGCTATTTTGATTTTTAATGGAGGAAGGCAAATTTTTAGAGAGAAAGAGAGCCACGGCAGTGAAGAAGAAAATGAAATGAAGAAATTATGGTGTTTTTAGTTTGTTTAAAGATAATTAGTTGGCCATTATCACTTTAGCCCTTCAACTTCTCTAAATATTCCAATCAAATCCTTAAATTTCAATCTAACCAATTTAGTCCATCTTTTCATAATATTTTCATTACAAAATACTTCATGTGAAAACCCAAATTTACCCTTAATATTTTTACTAATTTACCCCTCATAAATTTCTAATTTCTAATTTCGTACAACCAAAAAGGAAGAATAATCACGGATGTTACAATCTGAGTGACTTACATTTATGTTTTTCAGTTGACATATTTGATTCTTTAGTGTAGCAACTATTTGAATTAACTAGTGAGGATACACTCAAAATCACGATGAGGAATAGCCTTGAGTTGGAAGATTCTAAAAGATCAAGAATAGATATTCAAGTGTGTGACTCCATTGAGGAAACCATGATAACTTTAGAATCACTGCCAAAAACATCAAACAAGTATCAAGTTTCCTTTATTTCTTTTCTTTTATCTAACGCGAAACTTTTACCTTCTATGTTTCAGGCTCCTACATTAGAACTCAAACCTCTTCCCAAGCACCTTAAATATGTACATTTAGGGGAAAGAGACACACTGCCCGTGATCAGTGCAAACAACCTCTCATCGTTACAAGAGGAGAAACTTATCCAGGTGTTAAAAGAGTATAAGATAGCTATAGGTTGTACAATAGCTGACATAAACAGGATTAGTCCCTCGTTGTGCATGCATTGAATTCTGCTAGAAGTTGGAGCAAAGCCAACTAAAGAAGCTCAGTGGTGATTGAACCCTTCAATGATGGAGGTAGTGAAGAAAGAGATCCTGAAGTTACTCGATGTTGGTGTGATCTACCCTATTTCGGATAGCAAATGGGTCAGCCCAATCCAAGTTGTTCTGAAAAGATCTGGCATCACTGTGGTAAAGAATGAGGACAATGAACTAGTACCAACACGTGTCCAAACTAGATGGAGAGTTTGCATCGATTATCGAAAACTTAATGCCATAACTCGCAAAGATCACTTTCCGTTGCCATTCATTGATCAAATGTTAGAAAGGTTAGCTGGTCATACTCATTATTATTTTTTTGATGGTTATTCAGGTTATAATCAAATCGTTATTGCACTGGAAGACTAGGAGAAGACAACATTCACTTGCCCTTTTGGAACATTTGCTTATTGATGCATGCCATTCAGTCTTTGCTACGCTTCAACAACATTCCAATGATGTAAGGTTAGCATATTTTCTGATTATGTTGAAAACATCATAGAGGTTTTCAAGGATGATTTTAGTGTCTATGGTGATTCATTTGATAAATGCTTAAACCACCTCGCACTTGTGTTGAAACGCTGCATGAAAACAAAGTTAGTGCTTAATTGAGAGAAATGTCATTTTATGGTGGATAATAGAATAGTTCTAGAACATATAATATCTGCTAAGGGAATAGAAGTTGATAAATCTAAAATAGACCTTGTGCGTTCATTACCACCTCCCATATCTGTGAGGGGGGTTCATTCTTTTCTTAGACATATAGGCTTCTATCGAAGATTTATAAAGGACTTTTCAAAGATTGCAAGACCCTTATGAAGGCTATTACAGAAAGAAGTGTCGTTCGAGTTCAATGAAGAATGTAAAGAGGCATTTGAAAATCTAAAAAAGCTCTTAACCACAGCCCCAATTATTTAACCACCTGATTAGAGTCTTCCATGTGTGATGTCGTGGCAGCAATTTTAGGGCAGTGAGTTGGCAAGATACCACACGCCATTTATTATGCATCGAGGACCTTGAATGATGCACAACTTAACTATTCCACCACTAAAAAAGAGTTTCTAGCAATTATCTTTACTTTAGAAAAATTTCGCTCATACTTAATAGTCACTAAAGTTACTGTGTTTTCTGACCATGTAGCGCTTAGGTACTTACTCTCTAAAAAGGATGCTAAGCCAAGATTTATAATATAACACCCCATTCTCATACTTATTCAATCAATTATTATTACATAATGTTATATTATTTCATACAAAGAGTATTACTATTACATAATTTTTAAATGTCTACAATTTCTAAATTTCTTACACGTACAAAGAGTTATCTATATAATCAGTTCTTAAATTTATAATTACTCTGTTAATTACACATATAACCAAGATTTTCATCTACACTTAACTAACCTTGCACGCATCCTTTGTCACTTCTACGTACTATTCTCTGAAAAATAAAATTTTTACAATAAATGGTGAAATATAATCTCATTAAGTAAACCATGCAAGTTTTTCACATATCGATGTGATACATAATATATTTATTTCTTTTCCAAAGCAATCATATTTGCTCAAACGAATCAATGAATTTTTAAACTTTTCAATTACACAGAAACGAATTCATAATACAAATATTTTCAAAATGGCTCAATCAGTTAGTGTCACATGCACCCACGATGACTCGGATTCAGAATGTGATCACGTGTTCTGCTTAAAGCGAATATTTTTATATCAATTATAACAGAAACGTGCATTGCAAATTAAACAGAAACACTCATTGCACATTAAATAGAATTCTAAATAGCTCACAAGTCCCACTTTGACACGAGACCCGGCTAAGTCTGAATAAATATTAACTAACGATTAGAGCCATAAAATCATTTTCATTAAAAAATATTCACATATTAACATCATTTTAATAATCATTTCATGAATTTGATATCAGCATATAAAACATTCAAAATTCACAATTTTCATATTATTTTCAAACATATGCTCAGATATCATATTATTTTAAAAGTAGTAAAAATACAAGCACGATTTACTTACTACAAACGGAGGGTAACCACTCCCACTAACAACCCTTTCGCCTACTCAGTCCTTCTCTTGGATCATCATAACATAATACCACACATGCATAACTTATGAATTCTACTATTTAAATAATCAATATAATTGCACAAAATGCAATTCTTATGGAAAATATGACTAAATTCCTTACTGTAATACATTTAACTAAGTTTAACTAACTAATGTCATTTTTTATATTTTTAATAATGAATTTTCATGGCTATATTATTCTAAATCTCATTTCTGACTGTCCCAAATTTATACATTTTCGCCTAAGCAAACAAAAACAGCTTTGATATAAATACTGTAGCAAAAAACTGTTCATGTGGATTACTATAGTAAAAGACTATTTATGTCAGGTACTGTAGTTAAATAGTGTTCATATCGGATTTACTGTACAAAATAGTTACTGTGTAGATTAAAGGTATTGTGTAAATAGTTATTGTATAGATTGAAATTAATGTAGCACATTAAAAAATACTATTCATCCGAGACAAAAACACTCTAATTTCTTTCGATCAATACTTAAAATTAATGCCAAATCAACTCAATATTACATTTCCTACTCCAATTCAACACAATCTAACATTTTTTTAATACAAAATTAAGTAAAATTTTCTCAAATAAATAGTAACCTTTAATTTCAATTCATGCTTAAAATTAAAATTTAAGCTTCTCACATGTTATAAAGCTTATTGGTCACTATAATTTGAAAGAAAATTGCTCAAATTCGAAGTAATTTGGTAGGAATTTGAGAGAAAAGATGAGAGCAAGGTTCTGTTTTTGTAAAAATGGAAGGGGTCGAATGGCTACTTGAATGGGGAAGAAGATGGCAAAAATTGTTTTTTTTTTTGTGTAAAATATCAATTAGCGCTCTATTCTTTTTAAAATTATAAAATAGTTTAAAACTTTTAAAAAATTTTCATTTTAGTCCCAATAAAATTAATTCATCCTTAATCCCAAAAAATCTAATTATAACCCAATTTTATGAATTCAGATTTGGACCTAAATAAATAACACCATTCTAAGTCCAAAATTTAATCATTTACCCAAAAATTCTAAGCTATATGAAATTTTAATTAATTAAATAACATCAAATTATTCGATTAAATTTTTTAAATACTGCAGATGCTACAGTTGTAAATTTTTAAATTTACGGGCTTTATAGGAGATGCATGATTTTGATATTATCTTAGAAACATATTGGCTAGTGCCCATCATGCAGTAGTGAATTGTTTTACTAAGGTAGTAGTGGTTAACATTTCGAGCCAATCAGAATTTAGTTTCAGTGGAAGACGATTTGTGATAAGTCAAGGGTTGTTTGATGTGATTAAAGCCACAAAATTACTAGAAAAATGGGTGTGAAGGGTTTCTTAGCTTATGTGATTACCGGAGAGTGAATCAAACTACAATAAATAATAAACATTCTATCGTAAATGAGATGGTAAAAATGATGAGACCGTAGAAGAAGTTGATTGAGGATATTGATCGTAATGGTGGTGCTCTAGCAAATTATTATTTGATTTGTTCTTTTTGAGGGAACATAATAAAATTTCTTTTAAAAATATTGATACATGTCTTAGGAGAGAAGTAAGATCTTAGAATAAAAAGATTTTTCTTTAGTTAATATGAGACACAAATGAAAATAAAATTAGTGAACAAATCTAAGTAAAATGTATAAAATGATTAAGTAAGATGTTGAGGCTTGTAATTGGGTCATGAAATATATTTCTCCTTTCTCAAATAATTTTGTAATTATTTATGATTTATAAAATGTTAAGAAAAGGTTTAAAATTATTATTTCGAGTTTATGCTAGTATTGATTTTTGTTAAATAAATTATCTTGGGTTACATTATCAAGTGGCTTTTGATGAGAGACTATTTATAAGTTTAGTCTGTGAATAAGAATATAACTCAAATCTTATTTGTTCTTATAAGAAACGTAAGAAATAAGAATTTTGTTTTACGAGATTTATAAGAATTGATTACTAATAATTTTAATTCATTGATCGAGAGTGGAGCCTAAACGTTAAATATGTGAGGTCAATGTAGATGTTCATTTTAGGTTTTTTTATGAGAAGATTTTTGAGGAAATTGGAAAAGTATTATGAAAAAAAGAAATTTAAGATCATAAAAGTAATAAAATTTTATCTCTGGATGAAGGCCAATGATGTTTAAGAAATATGATAATTTTCTTTAAGGTGTGAGATAGATGTTTTAGATTGTATTAAATTTACAAAGATTTGAAATATTTGCTGACATGTTATACATAAAAAGGAATACATAGTTTCCTAAGTTAAGAATTTATAGTCATATATTTTATTCAATAAATTTTCAATGATTAAGAAATACGATTAGGAAATTCCATAAGTATAAGACATGTTTATCTCCATGATACTTGGAAAACAAAGTTCATAGTTGAAATATATATATATATATATATATCAAAGACAATTTATGAAGAAAGATTAATTGGTGAGTTATTTAAGAAATTTTAATTGAGAATTTATTTGTATCAAATGTATATTAATGAGAATATTTTAGTATGTGTAATGATATTGAATTATATATGCAAAATTTATGATAGTAGACTTGATGTGATTGATGGAGTTTGTAACTGAAGAAATATTGATTATATGTATAAGATGATCTGCAAAAGAATTATTCGAGGTGAATAGAAAAAGAGATTTGGTTACTAAGTATAACTCGAATATTATTTTATTGAATTTCTTTATATTAATGAAGTTATTTTAATGAGGTTGAAAGGACATGTAAGTTAGTATTGTATCGAAATTCGATTTTGTTTGATAATTAAGATATTATTGAATATACATGTCCGTAGCTTAAATTTGAAAAGATTTAAAGCAACTGATGAGATAGTTAAAATCGATGCTACTTTGTATGATTTTATATGTAGTATATAGATACATTAGTTTGTAACTGATTTTAAGGTCCATATGGTTGAATTATGAGGGATTATAAGAAGTATGTTATTTAATTATTTAATATTTAAGGTTTAATATTAATACATGTATTCTTTTAGAACATAAAGTGGATTGAAAACAAAAATATCAACGAATAGTTTGAGTGATTTGGTTTAATAATTTGATTGAGAAAAATTATTATTGGATGTTCCTAGATTAAACAATAGTTTTGTTATAGTAAGTATTATAGGCTATAATTAAATTGAAAATATAGAATTCTCAATTGATATGAATGAGATAGTTAGAAGTTTGTTTTAAGAATATCAAAAGTATCATATTATAGCGTACCATTTGAGAATAAAGATTTGTGTTTCCAAGGAATTTTGCTTATGATGTTATGAAAGTTTAAGTATGAAATTATGTATTTTATAAATAGAGATTGACTAAGTTAATGACGTATAATAAATCTTGATATAGGTATTGGACATTAACTGTATTTAGTAATTTATAACTATATGAATTTTTCACATATGTCATATATATTACTATGTATGTTAATAAATGTGTTTTGACATTGTGATAAGACAATGGCTAAATATTAAGGGATTAAAGTGATTAGAATAAAGTTGAATTATATTATAAAGACAATGTCTCTGATATCTTAGATTTAGATCTTAAATATATATACAACGTACATGTTGTATGTTATATTGACCTTAGTCAATTTGTAATACATAGAATTTTGTAGGAGTTAATTATAAGTTCTGTTGTATCGTAAAATAATGGATGGTGATGTTATAATTTAGAATAAGGGATGATGACAGTAAAGTTTAAGCATCGAGATCATGTAGACTTTAGACTTGAATATAATGATTGAACTACAAGTTAATAAGATATATGATTTAATATTATACGATTTGGAACTTATTATTAGAGTTACTTAGTAGAAGTATGAGTTATTAAGAATAATAATTGCTACTACCACCAATGAATGTGTATCAGAAGAATAAGCTCATTAATTATGTATTCATTTGACTAAGTTACACATGTTTTGAATGGTAGTAGTAATTGCAATGAGTTTAATCAAGTGCATCAGTTCAATTACTTACATTGTCGTAATTTCATAAGATAATCATAATAGGTAAATGCAAGTGATACTAGTTGAGTTATATATAATGAATAAGACACTATTTAAATTTCGAAGACGAAATTTTTGTAAGGAGGGAAGAATTGTAAGACTCGTAATTTTAAAATTTGTAATTGTAGTATTTATAGTATTTAAAAAATTTAATCGAATAATTTGATGTTATTTTGTTAAATTAAAATTTCATGTAACTTAGAATTTTTGGATAAATGGTTGAATTTTAGGCTCAAAATAGTGTTATTTGTTTAAGCCCAAACTTAATTTCATAAAGTTGGGTTATAAGTGGATTTGGATGAAGGAAATAGTGTTTGAATTAATTTTGAACTTAATTGTAAAGATTCTAAAATGTTAAAGGTTATTTTAAAATTTTTAAAGGGACTAAAATGTAAATTTTTAAAATTTTTAAGTTATTTGTATAATTTTAAAAAGATTAGGTATCTAATTAAAATTTTAGAAACCAAAATATAACAAATTGGATCTTCTCTTTATCCCAAAACCTGTAGCCATCTTCTCCCTTTTTTTCTTCATTTGCAGTAAACACTCTTACCCCTCTTTCTCAATTTTGGGCAAAATACTTTGGATTCGAACCGTTTTTCTTCCATTTTCAATTATCAGTAAGTCGTATAACACGTTAAAAGCTTGAAATTTTTATTTGAAATTAAAATTACTATTCACCCAAGAAAATTTCACTTAATTTTGCATAGAAAATATTAGATTGTGTTGAATTGGAGTAGGAAATGCAGTATTGAGTTGATTTGGCATTAATTTAAGTGTTGATCGAAAGAAATTAAAGTATTTTTGTTTTGGGTGAACAGTATTTTTGAATGTGCTACAGTAACTTTGATCTGTACAGTAATTGTTTGCACAGTAACCACAATATAAATAGTATTGTAGCTACAGTATCAGTGTAAACAATAATTCATACAGTACTATGCATAAACAGTTGCTACAGTCGCATCAACAGTATTTTATTACAGTTTTTATTTAACACTTGAGCTTTCTTTCGTAGAACTCATAGCTATGATTGTAAATATACTTGTTAAAGTATAAGTGTTAAAATTTTTAGACGTAATATAAAGTAAATCTATAAGGGTAGAATTGAAATTTCATTATTAGCAAGGTTATTTTTGAGATTTTAGCTTATGGATAGATATATACATATGTAATTAAGTGGGCTAAGTGTCATATATATATAATTTGGGCTCAATTTAATTAAATTAAGCTCAAGCCCAAGCTTATGTGTATATATATATATATATACTAAAATGGGCCAAAGCCCAAGCCTAAGTATAAATATATATATATATATATATATAACAAAGTAAAATAAATAAATAAAATATTAAGTTTTTTTGCTTAAATTCTCTACAAAATCTTAGTCATCCATTTCATTTAATCTTAGCCATCCACTTGTCACAATTTTAGGCATGTTTTGTAAAATGGATAAAGATGAACATAAAAGTAAGTTAGTGGAAAATGTGGTGGATAAATGTAGTCCATTGGATTTGGTTAAAGCCATCCTAGTCATTCATGTGTTTTATTAATTAAATTAATTAATATTTTGTGTTAGTTAGTGAAAAATATGGTGGAGAAAGGATGACCATTGGATTTGAATGAAGTAATCCAAGCCATCCATATGTTTTAAGAAAATTAGAATTAATTAATATTTAATAGAAATTAGGTGGAAAAATGAGAGCCATTGGATTTGATTGAAGTAATCTTAGCCCTCCATGTGTTAATGAGTAAATGTTAGTCTTTAAATTTTCAAAATTGAAATGCAAAACAAGGCCAAAGTAGGAGACACAAAAATTGAGAAGAAAAGAAAGGAAAGAAAGAAAGGGAGAGAAAGGAGAAAGAAAGAAAGGAGAATTGATGAGTTTAAGTTGCTTTTAATTAGTGTTTTATTATTTTTGGTGTAGTAAGCTTGCTTTAATTAGTATTATTGTTTTGGTGTAGTAAGTTAGTGAATTGTTAATGTAAAAATTATACTAGAAAATTAGTATTGTTTTAGTATAACATACTTATGAATTGTTAAAATTAATTATAGTAGAATTTATGTTTTTAGTTCAAGTTGTATGTGATGTTGGAAATTATATTATTAGAATTTACATTATTAGCTTTTAAGTTGTAATTTAGGAAATCAAGTATAAATAATATTTTATATGTGTATAAGATGAGTATCATGTGGTTGTAATGTGTAAATTGGTGGAAGTTTTTTTATTATGTTGTAATAATGGTGGAATTGGTGGAAATTTGTAGTGTTAATATTAAACTTATAGTAGGAAATTAAGAATTGACATTGTGTTAATGTTATATAGCATTCTAAATTAGTGGAATTGGTGACTTTAAAGTGTTAGTAATATGTGTATATCATTGGTATAATTGTAGTAGATATGAACAAAGTAATATTATTAGTGTTAAATGGTAGTAAGAAATTAAAGAGGGGTAAAAAAAATTGATAGTGTTAAATTGAAGTATGGAAATTGAAAATGAGTGGAAAATATATATACATATTGTTATAATAATTATTACTTATGTAGCATTCTTAGTAAATTAATAATGTTAAATTAAAATTAAGAAATTAGAGATGGATAAAGGATATATAGTTAATGTTAAATTGTAAGTAAAAAGATAAATATAAATAATGTATAATATGTGTTTATAATGATTAAAATTGTTATGTGTGGATTTGAGATGATGAGTGGTGGAATTGGAATTGAATCTTAGCGAGTTTGGTAGGGCGAGTTTGTTTGAAATATTTGGGAGTGTTTGGAATTTGATAATGCGGAAGTGTTGGAAAATGAATTGGCAAGAAATGACAACAATTAACGAATTCAAAAATGTTACGCCAAATGTATTGTTTCCGAAAATTGGTATAATATGTATATATATATATATATATATATGTATGTATAAGCATATATGAAATGATGTTATGGTGTAAATATGGTAATAGGTCTATGTTAGGAAATTAATAAAGTGTTAAAGTTTGGAAAGGTGAATGTCGTAGGAAGGTAGCGATGAGTATAAAACATGAAACTAAAATAGATTGTGTTAATTTGTTTTAGGTACGCAACATTAAGATACGAACATACTCGAAAAGAACGAAAACAGAAGTAAGTAGATCATGCAAGTATTTTAATGTTTTTAAAATTATGCGATACTCGATGTTGTGTGAAATGTGTATATTAATGCTTTGGTATGCCAACATGAATTTTATGAAATGATTCTTAAAAAATTATTAACTTAAATGTTGTACGCCGATATCGCACATAGGAATTAATTATGAAATATTGTTGATGTGTGAAAATTTGAATAAAATGCATTTTTATGGCTTAATCGTTAGTTCTGTTATTCTGACCTAGCCGGATCTCGTGTTAAAAGCGAGACTTGCAGGCTAGTAAGAATTCTATTTAGCGCGCCATGAGCGCTTCTGTTATATGAAAATTTGAATGACCATTGTATGCAGAACACGTGATCACGTTATGAATCTGAGTCACCGTGCGTGCAGGTGACACTAACTGACTAAGCTGTTCTGATAGTGTTTATGTTATGAATAAAGTATATGCGATTAGAAAAGTTTGAAAATACTTTGGTTATTTATACTGTCATATTGTGTTATGTATCGATTGTTTAAAACATTTACCTTCTGTACTGCATCGACATATAAAACTTGAATGATTTACTTACTAAGGTTATATCTCACTCTTTTATTGAAAAATTTATTTTCAGGTAATAGCACATAGAGGTGACCAAGTACGCAAACGAGGGTACTAGGCGTATATGAAATTTTTGGATATATGTAATTGTAGGTTAGCTAAAAATATGTATAGACTTATGTTTTGATATGTAGTTACTAAGTTAGTTGTATGTCAAGGAGTTGTAATATATGTAACCTTGTATGTATACTTATATGTATAAAAACAAATTGTTAAGTATAAATATTTATAAATGTTTAAGATTTATGTAATAAAAGAATAGCATTGTATATAGTAAACGTGAATATGTATTTGCAGTTAATGTGAAACAGGTATGATATTTTAAATCAAATCCGTATTTGTTTATTTAGACAAAAATGTGTAAATTTAGGGTAGTCAAAAATGAGAATTAGAATAAATTAGCCACGAAAATTCATTGTTGAAAATTGAGTAAATAACCTTAGTTAGTTAAACTTAGTGATATAGATAAAACTAAGGAATTTTAGACACTAATTCCACGAATATCGCATTTAAAATATTTATATTGATTAATTGAATAGTAGAAGA
>JAXCLQ010050639.1:0-18928 GCA_035584115.1 Cedrela odorata | reverse complement strand
AAATGATATAAATGTCATTTTATTAATCATAAACTAATTTACAATTAATTACAAAGTTATATATATATATATATATATATATAAGGATGATACCCCTAAATTGTATGATGCAATTAGTTCTATGGCATATCTTTAATAGTTTATAAGCCCTTTCATAATTTAAAATGTTTTTTTCCTAAATAACCACCAGAATTTGCTTATCCTCAATCATTTCTTCAAGCCTTCTAACTTCCATTACCTCAGTATGATACCACTTCACGAAATTTTTTAAACTTTCATTTTTTTCCTACTTTATCAAGGTCAAGTTGTTTATACTTTTTGACAGTAGACGTACTCGAAATTGCTGCACGAACTCTACGCATAGTTAGGAGAAAGATTTGATAGATTTGGAATCGAATCCTCTATAGTAAACCTAAGCCTGTCCCTTAAGAATTAAGGAGAATGGCCAATACATCTCATCTTCAGTTAGCTTATTTGTACTAACATCATCTCTCGATATATTTTCAGATGTAAAGTAGGGTTAGTTTTGCCTATGTATGAGGTCATATAAGGAAGCTTAAATCTTCTAGGAAGCCTTAAATCTAAAATCTCCTTGGACAAAGGTGACTTGATTTTGTAAAAAAGAAAATTTCATATTTGAGATATTCTTGTCCTCTTCTTCCTTGAGTTTTTTAAGTTCTTTCTGTACATTTGGGCTTTGGGTCAATTCTTGACACCTCATCTACTTACTGAAAAGATACTCTATTTCTTGAAAGATCTCATTGTCTATCTATCTCTATCTCATCTCCTGCCCCTCATTTCATCTTCTTTTCTCAAGCAGAATGTGCCTTGCATGAAGTGATAGCTGCTGAGAAGGTAAACCTTGGTGTCTCCTCGGCTCTTCTTCCTCCTTGACTTGTGCTAGGAATTTTTCATCTTGCTCTATAGTTAATTTTACAAACACTCTTCCTAGGACTTCATGTTCTTCAAAAGGGCTTCAGTTCCTCCCTACTCTTCTCTACTCATCTTTTTTATTTCCTAATATATTTGATTTTTTACTTCTTTTTAGATAACACTCTATTTTGCTTTGGCAAGTATCTCTTTTACATTGAGGCCTAGACCTTTTAGAATTTCCATAATGAAATAGAATTCTGAGTAAGTTTGACCTGAGGACAACCTAATTTTTCCTTAGTCTGATAAACCTATTTTTCATTATGATAAGGATAAGTTAACCTATCCTTGAAAGTATAATTAGTGGATAACCTTATTCACCATTGGTCTGAAGATGTTTTATACTAGAGGACAAGTAAGCTGATCCTAACCGATGCATTCTGAATCTGACTTCTGATAAGGATAAGAATAATGCTAAGGAGAGCTTCTGATAAAGACAAGAATTATGTCGAAGAAGACTTCTTGACGAGGACAAAAATTATGTCGATGAAGGCTTCTGATGAGTACAAGAGTTAAGTCGAGAAGGGTTTTTGATGAAGAGGAACTTGGTATACTGATGTGGACCATTTTTACTGACTTAAAGATGATTTGGCAGATGGGAAATAATATGACCCAACAAATACCAAAGAACATAAAACATCAAATGATTCTTGATTTGTTATATGATGTGATAAATATGTTCAGATGTACTTATTATTATTATGAAAATAATTATTAGATCTTGCATGCATTCATTTATCTTGCAAGATAAATAAAAATACAAAATCATAGAGACGTGTTAACTTAGGAGTCATACAAGTCTAGATTCTGATGATAACAAACTATATTTTCATAATAACATATATTATAGATTATTCTCATTAGTTATTCAAGTAAGTTTTTATAATACGAGAACAAATTCAAGATTTCAAGAGGATAAACTCATCAAGTTGAAGATTTAAGTTCAAGACATTAGCTTAGGTCATATTTTCTAGATGCATTTTGAATTGGGTCAAAAACTTTTGATTTTGGTGAAAATGTAATTTGAAATTTCAAATACCATTAAGACTAAAATGGTAATTAATATGTGGCAATCTAATTCAAAATTCATTTTAAAAATTTTAGAAATGGATCATAAATGATAGTTTTTCTTTGAAATCTATATAAACTTGTTTTTAACTTGTTTTCGCCTTTATTCATGAAATTCATTAATTTTGTACTATTAACTTGAATATCCAATTTTGTAGAGATTTGTTAGTTGAGTGATTTCATTTACAATCATTTTATAAGCTTTAAGTGTGGGATACACTTGAATTGAGGGTATGACAGATACACTAAGAGTTTTAAATATCCATTAACACCTTGATTTAATTGTTGTGGAGTTTGTGACCTTAGTGTTGAAAAGGTCTTACTAGTGAAATCTTTAAGTATGGTTACTTTGGAAGCATGGACGTCGACTAAAGTTGTAGAACCATGTAAAAACCTTTGTATTTGTTCTCTCTTAACTCTTTTTTCATTATTTGGTGTTGATTGTATTATTTATTAAATATATTAAATTATTATTTTATTAGTTTTAGGTTGCAGTTAGTTAGATAGATTTTAAATGCCCAATTCACCTCATTTTTATAGGTTGCATAGTTAGAATTTCAGTCAAAATTCCAATTCGTGGCCTGAAAACAAAAATTCCAAACAATTTTGGCTGTTTGGCTGACCACGATCTTGAGAAAAGATGTGATTGTGCTATGCTCATCGATTGTGGATAATACAAATTCCATTGCCTCTGACTAGAGAGAAAAACAAATCCACTTTAATTATATCAATATTTCAATGAGACATAAAAATTTGTTCATCTAACACTATAAATAGGATTGATTTTAATTCCGTAAGTTACTAGTATTCAATTTTTGTCTCAAAAATACATTTGCATTATTTATCCTTTTTATATTGTGCTAGAAAGTCGAAGGGTTTTCACTGATGGGTTGAGCAAGTGGTGGTAGTGAGGGGAGGCTATAGTGGTTGTGTTTGTATTGGTATTCAAAATAACAACTTAGATCTTGATGCATTGTTTTTTCTTTTTTTTCTTCTCTTAGTTTTAAAATTTTAATAAAAAAGTAAATCAATAAAATAATGTTATTGTTGTAAGTTCATTAAAATGACATGCATGATTTATAGTAAGATATACATGCACAGCAGAATGGATTTCAAAAATTTCCATGCATGTTCATGTTTAATCAAACCCATAATATAATATTTTCATGTTACATAAACTAAAACAAGATAGTTTTATGACAAATACCTCATTCCGGCTTTAGAATCCAATGTAACTGATGTGGACTTTGGGCATGAGAATGAGTTAACACCTTTGAGAGAAAACCTCTATGGCTAAGCTACTGTTTTATTCTCAACAAAACCAAAGACTTAATCTCAAAAATCAATATCTTTCCTTTTGTTTTGTGTTTGTCCGTATGTCTCAAAAATAAAGAAACATTTGCTTTTATAAGTCATGGCAATGTTGTCTTTTCAAGTGTATTATTAAGGACACAAATATTCATTTACCTTGCTTTGTTTAGAGCACTGTTGCATGCACTATATAAACACCAAAAAGCAACACAAACATCATTATGACACATGTTTGTTACTATTGCCCAAGCATACAATACTGACTCCATTCCTCCTGCATTAAATATATACATTTAATTATATTAATTTATTTACTAAAAATAAATTAATAATAACACTTAATTAATGCAAATTTGGATAGGAATTTAATTTTAATTTTATTTTCATTTTAATTCAATAATTAAATATGAAAATAAATCATTTGATTTTTTTAAAAAAATTATTCATATTCAAAATATTTTAATAAATATTAAAGATATTAATTCCAAAATTTAATATTCATAATATAATTAAAATCCATGTGTGTGTGTATATATATATATATCAAGTTTAATCTAATTAAACTATAATTACAAAATTGTCATTATTATGATTTATTAATCTAATTAATTAATCCATAATTAACTTATAATTATTTATTATTTATTATCATAAAATAAATATTATTTAACTTCAATAAGTTATCCATGAAATTAATTTGCAAATTCATCTGATGCTAGTCAAATGTATTCCGAAAAATCCCTCGGTCGAAAATACAATATTCTCGACAATCATTAATATTTTAATACTTTAACCTGTGTGAGTACAATTAATAGGTTCGATGTCAAGCTGGTAATGGATCCCTTTTATTTTGAACTCTTTTTAAATAACTACGAGTCAAACTCTTCCGTTAATCGAGGTTCGCATCTAGCAACACTCCTCGACGGCTGGATGACACGAACAGAACATACCTCGTTGAACCTGTAAGTGACAATTATCGCGTAACTTATTTCTTTCTCCATATTAATACTCTAGACCGATCCCAATGGTATAAATCATACTATCAAACCACTATCAGTCCGTTCTTATGTGATAGATAACAATCCCGTAGTTCATGGATAAAACTATAATCCCATTTCTAAATTATCTAACGTTAATACCTCGGTCAAGGATTTACTGAATTAGTATATTATTGACAACATAGAGTATTCACCTCCTTTTCCGAAGATGGAGAATTCCATGTCGATTATTCACAAACTTCACAGATACTTGATCATATCCGAACCCCTTTCTATCTAACTTATAACTAGTGCATATAAGGCCAAAATATGATGAGTTTTTCGCAAGTTACTATGACGATCTCAGGTTAAGGAATAATATTTGTTACGTAATTATCGCCATGAAATTTACTCGTTGGTAGTAGGGAAAACTTTCCATTGAGTAAATCTCAGATGGCCAGTTCAATGAACATATCACTATATGTACCTACACAACTGTCATAATGTCTAAATATAAATGACTGATGAAATCAGTCACCCTCTAACTAGTAGAATTGATCAGATTGTGTATCAGTCTATTCGAATCAGTTAATCCCATAATTAACTATTTTACGACCGAAAACATTTAGAAAATATGTTATTATGTGTTTTGACTCTCATCTATGTGATCATCATCACAAGTCAAGAACATGACATATTTTTAAGGGTATGTCATGTCCTTAATTTTAATTAAACATATATAATATAAATAAATTCACATATATTATAAATATATACATGACATAAAACAATCATAATATATTACTCAAGTATATATATACATAAATTATCGAAAGATTAGTTACTAAGGCACCAAATCTCCAATAATTGTATTATTGTAATAAGTTTAAGAGACGTTTTATAGTACATTGATAATAATATGTCAAACATATATGACATAATAGCAGACGAAGTCTTAAAAGTTACCAACGTAACCAAAAACAAAAAATAGCTTGACCACACACGTACAGACAAAAAGATGGTGAATTTAAACTTTTAAAAAATAACGTTGTATAATTGTGCTATCTACTTGGATAAAATTATGAACTCAGTGGATTTAGTCACGAATTGTTAACAGAAATAAATGACGCCATTTTAGTTATGCCAGGTAGGCAAAAAATTGTGCTTAATTGTCACTAAGAAGGTATGTTCATCTATTTATTTGATTATATTAACAACACCGACAATTATTTTCATCAAAATTTTAGCATTTAGTTTCATCATCCTCAACCTTTGAAATTGCATCATAATTCCTACTTGTATCGTCATCGCCTAAATTATTGTCATTACTGTTAGAATCCCTTACATCATTACCATAACTCCAATAACCTTTACCTCCTCATCTTTTGAATAACCTCCATATGATTAATTAGATATCCAATCGCTATCTTTATTGCTAGAATCATCATAAGATTGATGGACTGTTTGATGACTATTTATGGGAGCATTTTTAGAGTTTCAATAAAATACTCCAACAAATTCAAATTTGGAAGGTGTAAATCAAGCAATTATGGTTTTTCTGGGCTTTCTTTTAATTTAAATATATTAATTCGGGTCAATCTATTATAAATGGAGTTACATAGTTAAGGTTCTTTTAATTAATATCTACTTGAATTGAATAGGAAAGGGCTTGATGAATATAAACTTAGGACAGTGCATATATCGAAATATACTACCTTTTAAATCACCACAAGAACAAAATAAGTCTTGCAATAACAACAGATTAAATCCACTATAAAATAAGATTAAACCATCAACAATAAATATATATACTTTCAAAGTGTTCTTACAGTGAACGAATTTGATTTTGATTTCAGCTAAACAAATGAAAGATTTGCTTCATGAACAATGAACTGTTCAATAGGTAGCAAAATAACTTGTTTTCGGAGAGAGCTCAAGCTTTCTGAACTCGATGGGAAATAATTAGGTTTAGCATAAAGTAACTCATTGAGGACAGAGGTGGTGGTTCAGCACTGTCCATTATTCAGTAAAGTTTTTTTTTTTTTTTTTTTTACTTCGTTTTTTTCATTTGAAATGATGTGAAAGAACGTTTATACCCCTATTCCTTTTTAAATTGTTTAACAAAGCTGACAAAATAAGAGTCAAGTGAAACCTTTTTTCTTTTGTTTTTTTATTCATGTACAAATAAAGTTTCTTATAACTTTTATTAACGTTTTGGATAATTTGGTTATTGAGGGTAGAGGGTTAAAA
Source organism: Cedrela odorata (assembly GCA_035584115.1). Taxonomy (NCBI): domain Eukaryota; kingdom Viridiplantae; phylum Streptophyta; class Magnoliopsida; order Sapindales; family Meliaceae; genus Cedrela; species Cedrela odorata. The sequence goes on along the minus strand of JAXCLQ010050639.1, from coordinate 12,392 downwards.
TGATCATTAATCTTTATGTTAAGCCAACTTTATAGCCTTTTTTGGTATGCATGATTAGATTATGACATATATTTGGGAGGGTTAAAATGATTAAGATAAATGGCATTACATCCATCTAAATCCATGAATATAAATTAAAATTTTTTAATTATATGTTAAATTATTTAATTATTATGATAATAAATAGAATAGAAGAACAATTAGACACCCTGAGTTTAAGAAAAGGGACACTTAAGTCTCTATGATTTCAATAATACCATCTAAATCTGATTAGTTAGTAAATTATAGGGTAAATTACTATTGAGTCCTTACAGTTTGACCTTACGTACCAGTTAGTCTTAGTGGTTTTGAAAAATATCTATAAACAAACACTCCAATTCATTAAATATTACTTTTTTTTTATTATTATTTTATGAAAGATTGAGTTCTATGCTACAACACAAACACCCTAATTCGTAAGCTTTCACTGAATTTTTTGTAAATGAATAAAAATCACTTTTATACTACAAAAATTAAAGAATTGAGGTGTTTATAAGTATTTTTTAAATTATTAAGTCTAGTTTATATAATAGACCAAACCTCAAAGATTCAGCTATCATTTACCTGTAAATTATACTAGTTTAGATGGTCTATCTATCTATCTATCTGTCTATTTTAATTAAATCTTTCTAAACCATCCAAATTAAACGATTTTGCAGACCTAATTTGCCCAAACTACCAAGATCAAGTTGTCCTTTTCTCTTACTAAAAATTAAATATAGTAGTTTGTACCAAAATTGTTTAATAAATCATATGTTATAATAAAAATACTTAATAAATAATGAAATTTATTTTTATAAATTATAAAATATGTTTCTGTAAAATAATACTAAATATTTAATAAATAACGAAACATATTTAATAAATACAATATTCATAAATAATTCACAATTTATTCAATTTCATTCACATTGATTTAAATAAGTTTAAAAAAATATTAAAATATTTATAATTGAATGTGAATTATTGTCTTATATTTAATTAGTTTTTGTTTGAACTAATTTAACTTTGTTAATGATTAAATAAATATTTAAATAATTAATTATTTTTTAGAAAATTTTTTAATGACTTTAATTATAAAATTATGTGTACAACCCAAGCCAATATCAAATTACACCAAACACAAGACAAAACTAAATATAATTCAATTCAATTTTATATTATCAAATTCTATAAAGTCTAGTTCAATTCTATCTCGCATACTAGACATGGTCTAAATTTAGATAATAAGTTTTAGGGTGGCTTTATTTACAAAGTAAAATATATTCTGAATAAACTTTTGCTCTGCATGTCTATTAAAGAAAATTCAAATTTTAATTTTTATATACACCATTGTAAATGCCTAAATGGTCCACAATTAAACCTCTTCCAGTACGTTTCTTTTTTTCTTTTTTTCTTTTTTTCTTTTTTCTATACACTCGTAAAAGTAATCGGCACTCCAAAAAAAATTGTCTTCCAAACTAAAGTTTTAAAATTGCTTGAAATAAAAGAATTCACGAGGATGATGAAAAAAAATCCAATCCAATTGAAATAAAAATAATAGTTTTTAAAATTATACGAAACTAAAGAATTATAGCTAGTGTTCAGTAAAATAAATAAATAGATTTACTGTTTTTACACGTGTCAATAGTAAGAATTTATTAGTTTAGGAAAATTCTTAAATTAGCCTTATTTTATTCCCACTTTACATTTATAATCAATCCTAATTTAATTTTACTAAACAGACTAATTTTACATAATTTAGACAATTTTATCCTCATGACCACCTAAACACTAAATCCTTGTAAACTATGTTATTTGAACATAGGGATAAAACAATCATTGTATTACATTTATTTTTCACACATGCATAGTTATGGTTAGTTGACACATTACTAAGGTTTAGTTGAACTTAAGTCAACTCATGATATAAGTTTTAGTGTGTGGAGTATTATGGGATTAAAATAAATTGAGTTATAGTATGTTGCCTTAAGCTTACGCATTCGACGATCTTGCTAACCAGTTAGCGAGCAGAGTCAAGGGGCAACGTCCTTGCAGGGGTGCAAGGGGCAGAGCCCTCGTAAAAAAAAATTAAAAATTGATTCTATAAGATATATGGTTTCAGCTTAAAATTTCTATAAAAAATCTATGCTTGAGTAGAAAGTATCGATACATGAGACTAAGGAGATCGATTCATGTACCAAAATATAGATACCTTAAGGATGCAGATCGATACTTAATGAAATGATCAATATCTTCATAAGAAGTATCAATACTTAGCAAATCATAGAGTTAGGAAGAAATTACAAAGTCAACCAAATCGATACATATAAAGAAAGTATCGACACATTTCAAACCAAAGAGTTTGAAAATAATTACAAAATTGACTGGATCGATACCTAAATCAAATGTATCAATATATTGCAAGTCAAAGAGTTCAAAAATAATTACATATTGAACCAAATTAATACCTTCATCAAAGATATTGATACATTGAAATATGATCAATACATGAAGGCAAATGTATCGATACTCGAGTTTGAAAGAATTTTCATATTCGAATTTTAATGAATTAATCGATACCCAATCTAAAAGTATCAATACATTAGGCAAATCAGGGTAAAATTCATCAGACAATTTTGAAAATTCTAAAACTTCTTAAGGGCAATTTCTTCTTTTTGCTTCGTTTTATATATACCCAAGAGGGGATTCGACCGTCAGTGACTCTTCATTCATTTTCTCACCCTCTCTTTCTTTTAAATATGTCTCTCTCACTGATTTTCTTACAATCTTAACAAATTCTTTAACTTTTTCGTTCAAATTCTGCTGCCAAGTGACTTCTCAACCTTTCTTCTTTAACTTGGTACCAATTTTAGTCTAAAAACAACAAGAGGAAGCAAGAAAGGAATTTGGGTTTCAAAGTGGAATCAGGAATTTTTTGTTTAATCAGCAATCCAAGGTTTTTACAGACTTCTATAGGTTACTGATAAGTGTATTAACATATTAAAAGCTTGATTTTAAGATTTTTGAATATGTTGGAATCTAGGATTTACTGTTCATGTGAAATTTCAATGATTTTTGCATAAGAAATGTTAAATGATGTTCTTTGGAGTATTGTGATGGATATACATGTGATCATTTGAGCTTATTGAGGTAAATTGAGTAATAAAATATCTATGCTTGAGCAGAAAGTATCGATACTTGGAATATGAATTTTTGTATATGACATAATGCTAAAAATGTGACTTGAAAATGTGAAATGGAATAAGTTGGTCATGAGATTTTATTATTAAAAATCGAATAAATGGTCTCCGTTAATTAAGATTCAAGAAATGTATCATGTGTCATGTGTCAACTAAAGGATTTTAGCCATGTTTTCTACAAGCATTGAATTTAGTGCATTTGAGTATAATTATTTAGATTGTGGAATTTATTATTATATACATGTGCGGTATTAGGTTCCGAGAACCCAAGAGAAGGATTGAGTGGAAGTGGATACCTTCCGCTTATTGTGAGTAAATTTATATATAAATAAATATGTAAATATATATGTTTTATATATATATGTATGCTTGTGTGTTAAACAAGTGATTTTCTGATTAACGTGAAATTTGAAATGAAATTATTTAACGTGATTTACATTGATATTGGAATGTTTTGCTTATTTGGTCTGCTATTTAAAATTATATGATATACATGCTGAAATGATCAAGAAGGCTGGATTTGAAGGATTTGACCAAAGCGCGATGCGCGGAATCAATTCCCTAGCGAGCTTTGGCCAAAAGCGATGAAGAGGAGCTATTGCCGTCACATGATAAGTGTAGAAAGGCTCACCCAAGAACCGTAAACATGGATGTATGTGCATTTAAAAATTTTAAACTTTTTAAACAAAATGATCAACATATAAAAGTACACATGCCTTAAGTGTCAATCTCTGGAACAAGTTACTTGTTAGCTTGAGAGCGTGTCACACACACCGGATTGATAGCGACGAGTTTCAGTTACTCAGATTCATGAATGGAAACTTAAAACAAGTTTTTTAAATTTAGAAAATTTTTAGTTTTTATGGAAGAAAATGAAATCCATGAAAACCATTTTCATCACTTTCCTCTCCTTGCTTTCTCTCTCTATCCTTCTCTTTCTTCCCCTTTTTGATTTTGTTCAAAATGAAATCTCATACCCATTCACCCAATGGAGTCTTGGCAGAGAGGGGAGAAGAAGATGAACAGTGGCAAAATTTTCAATTCCAATTGAAATTGCACTTATGAAAACAAACCTACGTTGCTTTCTTTTAATCCAAGCACTTTGTTCAAAACAAAATGAGTGGATTCCACATGGCACTCATTCTATGGATGGATTCCAAATTCAATCTCATTTCATTAATCCAATTAATGAAACATAAGTATCTTGCATATTATAATATTAATCATTTTAATATATATTATATACATTTGTATTTATGTTTTTAAGTGAGAGAAAGTGTGTTATTTTATTTATATAATATAAATAAAATATAATGATTACATTTTAAATATTTTATCATATATAATTAAATGTAATCATCACTTGTAATGTTTGACATTTAAACATAAATATAAAAAGACACTTGGAAACATCACATGGTGCCATTTGTCAAATAAGGATCCAATTAATGAAATAATAATTATTTAATCATTAATAAATAAATTATTTATTTATTATTTATTAATATCCTTATGACAAAATATCTTTTTTTTAATTTCCATATTTTCATAAATCTTATTTACGTAATTCGAATTATTATCGAAATATTTCCTATGCATACATGTGCTAACACGTCTTAGCTAGAAAATTAATTATTTATAATAAAGAATTAAATTGACATTCGATCAAATATCGTAACTATATCATTAACTAACTTAATGATATCGTATATGGCAATAACAATCATCATTAAGTAATCGATATGTGGGTGACTGCATGGATCTACTGTGAGCTGGACATAAGCGGATACGAACCTTTTTGCATTACTTTGGTATAACTCCTTGTATCTGAAATTCTCAATGATTATGTGTAACCTCTAGTAAGATGCCACGACCCCCAGACACTAATGAATCTATATAGTCGTATGTGCATCTAGTAACATCCCTCTGTTGTCGACTCCTGATCAAGTGTAGGTTATGGATAGTCAAACCCCTAACTAAATCATAGGAATAGGGTTTCAAATCATATACAGGATTCGTGTATCCAGAAACATCTTTTCCAAAACACATACTCTGACCAGAAATTTCATTTTCCATTTATGATATCCCCACTTAGGATCCCAAACTCAAGTATCTGAGCTGACAGATTCCATATTGGTCATTACCTGTCTTTATACACCAAGAACACATTACCAGCAAAGTTCTTTCAACAGATGTGGCTAGCTCGATACGATATACACAAGTGGACAATGTGCCTCAATGTAGATGGTAGCCGCAACACCTCAGGTCAAAAAACTAGTGATAACACCTCATGTGATTCGTCACGTTTAGTCACGCTCAGTAACATATTTTCTAACGCATCACCCATGTTTATGCTCTTGTGATATAAGACTTATCACCCAACTATTAGCATCCAATATTAATCCTTGGCAACATGAAACATACCAGTTATGCAATGTCATAGTTTCATATGACATCACCTCAATTGGGAATTGATTCGGATGTATTCAAATCAAAATTTTGTATTCATATCTACAACTCTTTGCAGATAGATTCTTGACATCATAATACATCACGAAATCTCATTCTGCATTATTTATTTATTAAATGACAGTAAATGCAAAATGATATAAAACATCATTTTATTAATCGTAAATAATTTATAATTAATTACAGAAATATATATTATACAAGGAATGATATCCCTGAACCATATAACACGATTGCTTACATGGTATATCTCCAACAAACTCTTATTTGCACTAGAGCCAATCACCGTGGTATCTAATACCCATCCTCTTCAAGTGGTGATCCAGTTGCTACTGTATCATAGGCTTAGTTAGTAGGTTCGCCACGTTATTTTGGTAAGGGTTTTTTGCACGATTAATTATTTATCTACTATAAATCTCATATCAAATGATATTTCTTTTGAATATGTTTAGACTTTTAGTGAGAACTCGGCTCCTTAGCCTAAGCTATAACTCCATTATTGTCATAGTACAAAGCTACTAGGTCAACTATGGATGAAACCACTCCGAGTTCTGTTACAAACTTACAGATTCAGACAGCCTCTTTCGTAGCTTCAAAAGTAGAGACATACTCAGCTTCTGTAATGAAGTCAGCCACGGTAGTCTATTTGGAACTCTTCCAATAGACAACATCTCCATTACATATGAAGAAAAATGTAGAAGTAGGCTTTTTATCATCCACATCTGAGTGGAAATCAGAATCAATGTAACCCTCAAGTTTTAACTCACTTCTCCTATAGTCAACAGAAAATCCTTAGTTCTTTTTTAGTACTTAAGGATTTTTTTTACCACAGTTCAATATTCTTCTCCTAGATTTGCCTGATATCACAGCATATGCTATATCAGGTATAGTACATAACATGACGTACATAAGACTACCTATTGCTAAAGCATAAGGAATCTTTTGCATACACACACACACTTAACGTCAGTCTTGAATCTCATCTCTCTCGAAAGATGTACACCATGATTGCAGGGTAAAAAACCATTCTTACAGCTATCCATACTAAATTTTTTTCAATACTTTATCTATATACTGACTCCAGGAAATACCTATCATCCGTTTCGCTCTATCCCTATAGAGGCGAATATCCAAAATAAAGGTCGCTTCTCATAAGTCTTTCATGGATAAAACATTAGACAATCACAATTTAGTCTCAGATAACATGCTTACATTGTAGCCCATGAGTAGTATGTCATCTACATACAAAACAAGAAATGTGATTGCATTGTTATTTTCTTTTTTGTAGACACACGATTCATCAATATTTATAATAAAGCCAAATGATTTGACTGCTGCATCATTGAATCGTATGTTTCAACTTCTGAAAGTTTACTTTAATCCATAAATAGATTTATGCAACTTACAAACCTTATGACTATCAATAGAGGTAACAAACCTAACAGGCTATTGCATGTATATAGATTCCTTAATGAAACCATTAAGGAAGGTTGTCTTTACATCCATTTGTCATATCTCATAATTATAATAAGCCTCAATAGCAAGTAATATCTGAATGGATTTCAGTATGGCTACTAGGGAAAAGGTTTCATCAAAATCAATACCTTATTTCTGATTATAACTCTTTGCCACCAACCTAAATTTAAAAGTCTCTACTTTTCCATCTCGGATTTCATGAAATTCAACATTTTCTATAATCGACATCTAATATCGCTTCTTCATAGGTTTTAAGATCTTCCCTCTACATATCTTCTTCAATCATAAATGATTCATAATAATTTTCAAAAAGATATATCTGAGGAGAGTGTGATATCCTACTAGACCTACAAAAAATTCAGTCTACAAAACACTGAGGATCATATTGAACTAGCTCATCAACATGAACTGGTTCATCCGCATCAACTCTTCCATTTAAGGTTGATCATCATCAAGCTTTCCAGACTTTTCTGATAGCTCAATCTTTCTACCTAAACTACCGTCCTCAATGAACTGATTCTCGAGGAATTATACGTGTCAACTAATTAGAACTTTTCAATTAGCATAAAAGTAGAAATAATATCCTAAACTATCTTTAGAATATCCAATGAATCGACCTTTTTTAGACTTAGAATCCAGCTCCCTAATGTTAACTAATTTAACATAAGTTGAACATCCCCAAGACTTCATAAAATTGAAGCTTGGAAGATTCTCATACCATATCTCATACAGTGTCTTAGAAACAGTTTTGGATGGAGTTCTGTTTAAGATATAAATTGCGGTATTTAGTACATATCCTCAAAGATATATAGGTAAGTCCGTGAAACTCATCATAGATCGTACCATATCTAATAAAGTACGATTTCTCCTTTCTAATAAACCATTATTCCATGATGTACAAGAAGGTGTAAGCTAAGAAAGTATACCATTAATTTTTAGAAATTCTAAAAACTCAATGCTTAAGTATTCACTACCATGATCAGATCATAGAATCTTAATACTCTTTCCCATTTGTTTCTCTATTTCAGCTTTGAATTCTTTGAACTTTTCAAAAGATTTAGGTTTGTACTTTAATAAGTACATATAATCATACCGTGAGTAATCATAGGTAAAGGTTATGAAGTAAGAGAAACCACTTCTGGCCATTTCACTAAATGAACCACATACATCAATATGTATCAATTCAAGAACTTTATAAGCTCTTTTCCCTTGTTCAACAGAGGATGATTTAGTCATCTTCCCTTGAAGATAGGATTCACAAGTGGGGTAGTGTTTAGAACCCAATGGATTTATCAATCTATCATTACCCATCTTTATAATTCTATTGTCTCCAATATGACCTAATCTTTAATACCATATAAGTTTTAAATTAAGTTCATTTCTAGATCTTTTCTTATTAACAGTGTCAGTCATGTTAATTTCATTAGTTTCAATAATATATTAACCATTTATATTCAAGCCAATGCCAATCAATTTATTTTTCAAATAAATTGAACATTTACATCCATCAAACATAAACGTGTAACCATGTTTACACAATTGATTGATGGATAAAATATTTCTATTAACTGTATCAAAATATAAAGTTTTAAACAATAGAAAAACATAACCCGAAGGCAGAACAATTATGCACATTCTTGAGCAAGTGGCAGCAATTGTTGCTCTATTAGCCATCTTTATTGTCACTGCACCCTCCTCCAGTAATTGCTTACTATAAAGGTCCTGTAACGTAATACGTATATGAAAAGTGGCAACTGAATCAATTATCTAACTATTTGAATCTGAACTAACACTTAATTTAGTTTCAATAACATGATAAGAAAGCGTACATTACATCTTCTTCTGTCTCACGCTCTCCATGTAAAGAGGACAGTTCATCTTTCAATGTCCGAGCTTCTTGCAATGATGATACTCATCATTGGCTTGGCTATTGGCAACTCGTTTGCTTTTACCCTTCTGTTTCTTGAAAAATCCTCTTTATAAAATGAAACAATTTCATTCATAAGTTTAGGAAGAGTATGTTCTAGTTTGTTCATGTTATAATTGGTAACAAATTGGTCAAAGCTAGACGAGAGTGACTGAAGGATCAAATCCGTTTATAACTCAAAGTTCATAGAAAACCCCAAAGACTCCAACTATCCTATGAGGTTTATCATCTTCATAAGATGAGATTTCGAAGACACTCCTAGAACTCTCCCCGAACAATTCAACTAAAGAGAGATAGATCGTCGAGGCATCCTGCATGCCTTAATGCTGAGTCTGTAAGTCATCACTCGAAAGGGACTTGGGCATAGACCTTTGAAGGACATAGCCAATCTTTTCATAATCCAGAACTATTCTGAGATTCCGATACTAAACCTTGAAATTAGGCCCGGTGAGCCTACATGTATCAAAGATTTAAAGAAGATGGTTTATTATTCTTTCACTTGTAAAAGATTTAACAATTAAAGATTTGTAGAAAAAGAAATACATCAGAATATATTAAATGTATATTTATATTTCTTACTATTAAGTTTTGAACTTTAAACCGAATAGTTCTCCCACTTTTTTAATTATATTTCATACTTTCTCGATGAGAAAACTATAATCTAATTACAGGTTTTTGTGGGTGATCATATTCTTATCAAACTTATAAGACCTCACTTAATAGTTATTGATCAAGCAAGTCCAATCAGTCAGAAACTCATTTCTATTTGTAACTTTTTATAAGACATGATCAATCTACCTCTAAAAAAAGACAAATCACCTAACAGTTATTGGTACCTCAACCCAGTTAGGCTAGACCCAACGCCTTTTCTTGAATAGGAGTAAAATTAAACCACTCACTTAACATTTATTGGTGGCCAAAAACCCCTATTAAGAAATATGTTAAATAGACTATGACAACCCGTGAGGGCCCTTACCTAACAGTTATTGGGTTGCCCCATCAAAAATGCCCATAACCTACCAATTGTATTGAAAGGTTTGAACCTAATATTTAATAAGAGGGAGATTTTCATTTTGAAGTCTCATTTAATATACATCACTATGCATATTATTTAGTAATGGGTTTATATCATTCCAAATGATATTAATATTAAATATTAACCCATCACATATTTAATAATATTTAATATATAAATTAACAATTAATTTATTTATGAGAGAATTTAATTGATACATTATCAATTGGTTGATTTATGTTCATCATTTTACTCCCACTAAAATTCTATTAATTCTAGTTGAATCAAAATTAATTAAAATTTCCATTCAATTCAATTTTATTTTGGAGTAATTATTTTTCTATTCAATTGAAACAATTTCAACCCCGAAAATTTTAATTTCAACAAATCTAATTTTCGGTAACATAAAATATACTAATCAAATTAGTACTTATGGAAGTTGTGGTTTAACAAAGGTTATGATATTTTGAGATTATATAAGAATGAAGAAAAAATAAAAATAAAAAATTATTTACTCCTTTTTTTTTAGAAAAAGATGGAACGGATTGATCTTTCTCTCTCGGGTATCGTTCTGTTCTTACGAGCAAAATCAATCTACATCTCATGCAGACGAAGATTGATCCTCTTTAGCCAAAGACCGATACATGGCTGCCCAGATTTCAAGTATCGATTCGTTTCATTGAGGGGATAAATCCAATAGACTGTTAAACAGTAAGTATCGATCCTTTCTTCAAAGAGATTGACACTTCATGAAACAGAATGATTTGTAACTTTTAAATATTGATATGTTTCATTGAGAGGGTTGATTATATCGATCCTTTCAACAACAAGTATTGATTCTTTCTCTAAAGAGGTCGATACTTTTTGAAATAGTATGTTACGAGATGATATAGGCCATCTTGTATCGATCCATTTGTTTAAGGTATCGATACTCGATACCTTTTAAGCTACAAGTATCGATCCCTTTTACAAAGGGATCGATACTTGCATCAAAACGGATCAATCAAATGCTATTTTTAACATTTCTAAAGTTTCCAAAATTTGTCTAAAATGTCTTAAAACAACTTCATTCGAGTCTCTTAACATGATAACACCTATTAATCATATTAACAGAGTCTATTATCATGCTTATCATAAAAAAGTAATCATCCAAATATCTTAATTTAATCATATCAAATATAATCACATCCATGCTTTTCAAATATATCACATATATTTTCATACATGTCAACACAAAATTCAATCACCATTAACACTTCGTATCAACACATATATATGCTTAAAACACAACAAAACAAATTTTCATGCTTTTAAACATAAAGAGCATTTTATTCAAACTAACATATTACCAATTTCAAGCCATAATAAACAATCCATAAGAACAAAATCAACTTCTAAACACAAATTTTAAAACATACATACATACACATGTCATGGTTCTGATACCACTTGAAGGATTGGACCAGAATGCGATGCGTGAAATCGATTCCAGAGCATGTTTTACCCAAAAACGATAAAAAAGAGCCACTGTCGTCATATGGCAAGTACGAAAAAGCTCAACCAAAAACCGTAAACATGGATGTATGTGCATTTAAAAATTTTAAACTTTTTAAACAAAATGATCAACACATAAAAGTACACATACCTAAAGTGTCGATCACCGGAACAAGCTACTAGTTAATTTAAGGGCATGTCACACACACCAGATTGATAACGACAGGTTCTAGTTACTCGAATTTGTGAATAAAAATTTAGAACAAGTTTTCTAAATTTAGAAAACTTCTAGTTCTTGTGGAAGAAAAGGAAACTCATAAAAACTATTTTCATCACTTTTCTCTCCTTGCTTTCTCTCTCTATTCTTCTCGTTCTTCCCCTTTTTAATTTTGTTCAAAATGAAATCTCATACTCATTCACCAATGGAGTCTCGGTAGAGAGGGGAGAAGAAGATGAATAGTGGCAAAATTTTCAACTCCTAATTGAAAGTGTACTTATGAAAACAAACCTACGTTGCTTTCTTTTAATCCAAGCACTTTGTTAAAAAACAAAGTGAGTGGATTCCACATGGCACTCATTCTATGGATGGATTCCAAGTCCAATCGCATTTCATTAATCCAATTAATAAAACATAAATATCTTGAATATTATAACATTAATCATATTAATATATATTATATACATTAGTATTTATGTTTTTAAGTGAGAGAGTATATTATTTTATTTATACAATATAAATAAAATATAATGATTACATTTTAAATATTATATCATATATAATTAAATGTAA
>JAXCLQ010050628.1:0-18937 GCA_035584115.1 Cedrela odorata | reverse complement strand
TTATTTTTCAGATAATAGCACATAAGGATGACCGAGTACGCAAGCGAGGATATTAGGCGTATTCGTAGTTTTATTTTTAATATATGTAATTTGTGGATTAGCTAAGTAATGTGTATAGACTTATAGGTTAGTGTGAATATTTTTTGCTATAAAATTAATAATCTATTTGTATTACAAAGAGTTGTATTATATGTACATTTGTATGTATAAAGAAAAAAAAATGTTAACTAGAAATGTTTAAGTATTGTGTAAATAAAAGGATAACATTAGATATAAAGAATGTAAGTATGTATTTGCAGTTAATAAGAAACAGGTGTGACAAGTGTTATATTCATTGGGAAAAAAGTAATAAGATTAGTGTGAATGTTATAAAAGTGGTGAATTATCATGAGCTTATGAGATTTGATTAGTTTATAATTTAAGTGATTATAAAATAGAACAAAATCGATGGTTAAGTGAGGGGATCTTGATGTATTTCATCTTTTATGCCATATTAAATTTATTGTTATATATACTAAGAAACAATTTTTTTATTGTCACAAATTATAATTATTTATGAAACTATGGAATTTTGAATTTTTATATAATGACCATGATTGAGGATATGTTGTAGGATTATAATGTACAGATTATGCTTTAGTTATGAAATAGGAATGAGTAGTGATGTGTTTCAAATAATTACTTAAATTAATGATGAAGGATATGTGGTAAAGGATATTACTTTGTAGAGTTACAATTATTATAATTACGAAAATTATTAATAAAAGATGTTGTGGATTGAGTTAAGTGGTAATGTGTTTGTGAATTGCGACTTGAGGTTGTGGTATTCGAGAATGGATATTAATATAGTGTTTTGATTATATATAAAGGATTTAATCAATTAAATTAAAATGTGAATATAAAAGTCATTTTATGACCTAACTCAGAGAAATCTTAACTTGCACATGTCGTTGCTATTATGAACCTATGAGTTGTAATTTGGGTTGTCTTATTCGAGAAAGAATACCGAGATCTATTTTAGTGGAAGGAATTAAGGAAGCTCAGATTTCGACCCTGTATATAGATGGAAATAAGATGTGTATCGAGCAAGGTAGAGGCAGTGACTTTAGAGTAGATGACTATGGCATCTTGAGATACCGAGATAAAATGGCAGTGTCACCAATGCAAGAACTCAAGAATCAACTTCTAGAAATAGCTCACACTTCTTCCTATACTATGCATCCGGGAGAAACAAATATTTATCATGATCTAAGGGAGATTTACTAGTGGGAAGGCATGAAAAGAGATATCGCTGAATTTGTGGCCAAGCGTACAAATGGTACCATTCGAAGCCTTGTATGGCCAAAAATTTATATCTCTGGTTAGGTGGTATGACCTTGGAGAACACAAGTTGCTAGAGCCAAATTTGATACAGGATGCTATAGAGAAAGTCAAAGTGATACGGGAAAGAATCATGACAAAGTAGGCAGAAATCATATGCTGCTCATCGGCGACGAGATCTCGAGTTCAAGGAGGGGGGTTTTATGTTTCTAAAGATTTCTCCTTTTAAAGGAGTTATGCGATTTGGCAAGAAGGGTAAGTTGAGCCTGAGATATATTGGATCCTTCCAAATTCTCCGATGAGTTGGGGGTAAGACATATGAGTTCGCACTTTTGCCTAATATGGATAAGATACATCCAGTTTTCTGTGTATCAATGCTGAGGAAATATCTCCATGAAGAGTTGCTTGTCCTTGAACCTTAGACAGTAGAGTTAGATCAAAATTCATCATATTAAGAGCAACTCGTGGCTATAGTAGATAGAGAGGTGAGAAAACTTCGATCGAAATAAATTCCTTCAGTGAAAGTCATCTGGCAGCATTACAAAGATATGAGGCGACTTCAAAATTAAAAGGTATCATAAGGAAGAAATTTTCTCACTTATTCGAAGATAAAGGTAAATATTTCTAAACCTTAGTTGGAATTTTTAAATTCGATGATGAATTTCTTTTAAGGGGAGAGAATGTAATACCTCAAAATTCAAGCTAAGGGTATTTTAGTAATTTTATACATGAGTGGCTATTTTATCATTTTATAAATTTATTTCAAGGTGTTGAAAACAGAGATAATAACGCAGTATTAGTGTTTAATTAGATATTGAGAGTGATTTAATAACAATTTGATAAGTTTAGAAAATTTTTCCTTAAGGCTCTATCCGCGCACCTAACCTTCAAACAAAAATTATCATTGATTGAAAAATTCAATTGATAAATGGTTTGTTTTTACTGAAAGAAGACTCGATAACGATCGATATGAATTAAATTTGAGTCAAATCCGATGTCAAATGAGAGAAAAGTGAAGCCTAGAATGCAATATATGTGTAAAAAAATAGCAATTAACATATTTACCCTTTTTTATTTAATTTCTTTTTAAAATTTTTAAGGGCAAATCAGTAATTTTTATTTCACATTTTAATTTGGATTTCAGTTGGGTATAAAGCAAAACTGGGCATTCTTCTTTTTCTTTTCCTGTAAACCTATTTCTTTTTCCATTTTAATTTTTCTCCAAATTTCTCTAAATTACTTAATTTCTAACCGATTAAAATCCCCTTTTTGCTACTAATCACACGTACTCGACATGGACTATACTTTAGGAACTTCGTTTGAGAGATTTGGTCGACGATTAGATATAATCGATACCTTGAGTATTAATCGTTATATTAGGATTGTAAAAGAAAATATAATTAAAAAATGTAAGAAATTTTATTATATATCAATGTCGTAGTTAAATTTTAAGTATGTATATTTCAATTATTATGTTAATAATTAGTATAAATATGTTATAGTTACGCTGAGAGAGCGGTCAGTCAACCAACAGTGATCCGATTTCTGTTTAGTTTTTTTTTTACGCTTGTGAGTGAATATTTATTCTTTAACTCATTTTTTTTATTTAAGTTTAAAAAGTTTTTTGAGATTTAATTGTTAAATTCATAGTAAATAAATTGATTTACTTTATATATATATATATACACACACACACACACACACACACATTATACTTTATATGAAAAATGAGATTTGTGTTTTTAACTTTATGCTAATCGTTATTTCAATTTTTATTGAATCCTAACCGGGAGACATAAGAAGGACAGTTTATATGATCTGAAAGCGCATTCAGATTTGTGTTCTGTGAATGTACTAGTACATGTAAGAAGTAGAGGGCGAAAAGTAGTTTGATATCTAACTTAAAATCTATACACATCTCTGCATATTTCTCTAATTTCATTTGACTATTTGAAATTATAATTCTTGATTTATAATAGTATGTAGTGGATATCCTGTATGTACGATTTACATCTAAAATTGATTTTAACTTTAAACATATATTATGTCGAAACTGAAAGTACTTAAAATTTATTTTTTTTTTATTAATTAAGTATCCACTTACTTAACTTTTCTCAAAACTTACCCCACCATAGTTTTAGTAATTGAAGGATTTACTTTTAGATAAAGATTTTATGAGATGTTTATGAAGAGTATTGAGATTCCAAATTCTCCATGTAATCACCTAAGGGTTAATATTTTTGTCTATTTTGTAAATTGGACACGACGCCCAATTATGTATACACATTATGGGTGTCTTTTGTACATTCCTATGCATATTGACATTTGTTCATATACTATTATGTATATGAGTATAGTAGTATATGTCTGGCATGGTGTTGATGGGCATAGAGCCCTTCATATATGTTTATGAAATTATACATATGATTGTATTTATCTACATTACAGGTTTACATGTTCAGATTTATCTAAGACTTATAGAGGTAGAATATTCCTATCTCTATACTATCACAGCACTGATTTACCGGTGTGTGACAACTATTTTCTTCCCTAATCAATGGGTAATTACATATTGTTATAGGATTATCTATAAATCCACTTAATATGTATTCTAGATATATTATTATACTTTTAATTATGTTAAGTAAAATAAAATTTTTGTTATTTTTTCTAAATTACTTGACAATTATTATTATTTTTTCTAATTTCATATTTACAAATGAAACTTATTAGAGAATTATTTCATTCAATTGTTAGTTAATAAAAAGGAATACAATAAATATAAACCCCATTATTCAGACATAGAGGTAAGATGGTCATTAAACAACACTCATTATCGCACGTGCATTGTACAAGATTAATTGGCATATTATTGACTTAGGTGAATTTAAATTTAAGTTTAATAACGAGAATACAATGAAATTTGAAATATAATTTGAAATTTTACATAAGTTGGGCTTTCACATATTATTTTACGTTGAAGCATTTGGCAATCTCGCTAGTTGGTTAGTAAGCGGGGTCAAGGGGCAACTTTCTTGAGAGGTCAAGGGGCAGCTCCCTTGTAATGGATAGGAGTCAGAGCCCCTGAAAGGTAAACGAAAATGGTGTTTGGGAATGAAAAAAAAATGTTAAAATATGTTATGAGCATGAAACATCGATACATAGAGTTGAGAGTCTCGATATATTAGGGAAACAAGTCGATACTTGATGAATGGATCGATACCTATGAAGGAAGGTATCGATACTTTGCAAGTCATTAGCTTAGGAAGGAATTTCGAACCGAATGGATCGACACCTATGAAGAAAGGTATCTATACATAGGAAGTCAAAGATTTGGGAAGAAATTATAAGTTGGACCAGATCGATATCTTTATCAAAGGTATCGATACACGGCAAAATAGAGGGTTGAAAAATAATTATATGCTGAACCAAATCGATACCTTCAACAAATGTATCGATACGTTGAAAAAAGAATGATCGATACATAAAGGCAAATGTATCGATACTTGAGGTCGAATGAATTTTCAGAATCACATTTTTAAGGAACGGATCGATACTTGGACCAAAAGTATTAAAACTCAGCCCAAAAGTATCGATGCCTAGTTTAGAAGTATCAATATCTAAGCCAAAAGTTTCGATACTTTATACAAATTTGAGCAAGATTCAACGGAAAAATTGGTAATTTCACACACCTTTATAAATACCCATGAGGGGGAAAACATTTTCAATGTGTGCTCTTTTTCGTTCATTTCCCTCTCTCACTCTAAAAATACCTTTCATTCTCTCTCTAGGTTTTGGTCGAATGTCCTCAAACCCTTTACATTTTCTTGCAAATGTATGTAGCCAAGTGATAACCCATCCTCTCTTCATCAATCTAATACCATTTTGGACTGAAACCAGTAAGAGGAAGTAAGAAAGGAAAACTAGGGTTTTGAATAAATTGAAGGTTTTTCACCCAAAAGACAATGCAAAGGTTCTAAGGACATCTACAAGTTAAATATAAGTCTATAAACCCATTTTAAGTTCAATTTGATAAATTTGAGCATGTTTAAGTATTAGAGTTCATTGTTCACCCGATGGTTTCCTATTAAATTATGTAGGAAACATAGATTGGTGTTAATTGGTGACATTAGAAAGTATATAATGCTAAATAAGTATAAAATAACACTTGGAACTTGCATAACTTTTTTTATATGAAAATGCGAAAATTTAGATAACTACGGTCATAGATTTCGCTGTTGGGAATCCGCTAAATGGCCCTCGTTAGAAAGCCTCATAAAGTTATATGTGCTAGATTAAGGGATTTTAAACACGATGACCATAAACATTGCATTTAATACATAAATATTAAATATTTAGAATCTTGAAATTTATAATATATATATATATATATATATGATATTAGGCGTCGAGCACTCGGGAGAGGGATATACAAAGCACAAGGATTAGTGTGGGAGTGGTGGTCCTCCTTTTTTACTGTGAATGGAACTGTTTTACTCGTTTTCATGTTTCTAAAATACCTTATGAAACTTACTGTTTTATAAACTAAGAAATAGATTTATTATTATTGTTTTTACAATAAATGTAAATGGCCTGTGAGATTGAAATTATATGTGAATGGCCTCATGGCTAAGTTTGATATGGAAAAATGCATGTTTTGCAATGATGTTGAAAATGAAATAATAATGAAATGTTTATAAATGAGTTGATTGTGATTATATTGGTAATATGGCCGAAGAGCTAGATTGATATGTGATTGTAGCTATAGAGTAGTAGCCTAGGGACAAACCTATTGAGAGATCACTTAGGTGAGTTTGCCGTAGGTGAGACAAGTATATGGGTGGATGTAATGAGATAGAATTGTACACCTGTGGGATTATCGAGATCAATCATGAGTATCAACACATAACTAGTCGAGGCGAACGTTAGTGGTAAGCGAATTTTTAAATAATTAACAAACATTTTTTACATTAAAAAGAATTGTTTTATTAAATGAGCATTATTTTTCGTGTCTAAAGCCACTGATAGTTTCGGGGTTACCACGGCCAAGGTAACCATTGGGAAGAGGAACCAGCCTAGTGATTTTGTATAACAAGCTATATTTTATTAACATATAATTGTTTTATATGCTTTAATAACTATTTTATTAAACTATATTTTTATCCACTCACGGAGTATATTCCCATATACTTACTCCCCTCACTTTTCAGTTCTCAGGAGATCGAGATTAAGAAGTGCAGTATGCAGGGGGTGATGATCAATAAAAGGTGTAACGCTCTTAGGTACAATAGATATTCTCGACTCAGACTTGGACAAATTAGTTCATTGAGTATTTTTTATAAAGCAGTTTATGTTTGTAATTATGAACAAAATTGATGTAATTTGATAAATATTTTATGTATATCTTAAATTTTACTATATCTTAATTATAGAATGATTTAAAAACTGTCTCAGAAAAATGAGTTTACATAAATGTGTTTATGAATTATTTTAGAAATTACTTTGAGATACATGTAAATATATATGAGGGACAGGTACCCAAATAGCCTTATAGAGTTGAAGAATATATTCAAAAATTAGGAATGTATATCGAAGGATTGTGGTAGTTGTCCCTTGTAGACCTTATATGAGCGGGAGCGTGACAATAAAGTAGACCTTGACCATACATGAATGAATATATATACATGTTAAATGATTCTTCACAACGGTGGTAAGTTCAAATCCGAAAACGGACCTAATTCATTCTATAAACATGATATAATAAGATTACAAATTTTATCAAGATAAGAGTATAACAGGTGTAAAAGAACTTACTATTACATGTGTAAGCCAAAGGTTCCATGTCAATACAAAAGATTAATTTGTTAGATGATGTTATACATTATATCTATGATTATGCATTCGTGATGATAAAGATAATATAGTGACTATGAGAGCGAGGGCCGTGAATAATAATTTAAAATATCATATTCCACATGATACGGTGATGAAGCCAATATAGTCTCGTAAATCCTTCTAGCCTTTCAAATGATACACTTGTTATGAAATATTTGGGCAGGGTGCTGGGTCCAGCAGTCAGATTGGTGACCAGATAGCTGGCGAAATACGTCAGGAGCATTGCATTGGAAGTTTTATTCTTGATAATGTCATGTTGATTTGTGAAAACCTTTGAAGTATTTATATATATATATATATATATAAATATAAAATACTTCTGACGCTAATTAGTAAAACCTAATGAGAGAATTCTTTTGTGCAGCCATCTCAAGCTAATTTATTGAGTTCGATTTAAAAATTATTTAATCGTGTAAGAGAAGAGGGTTGCAAAACCACTCATTTGGGCGTCGTCATATGTTGAACATGTTTAGATTTGCATTATAAGAATGATTTTTTTTTTCCTAATATGATCAAACCGAGGTATTTGCTATGAAAATATAATTACCCAATAATTTATTTGGAAAATATTTTTCATGTTTTCAAAATAATTAGGAGTGGGAAAGTGATTTTGGTTCATTTTATCTTAGCTATCTATTTTATTTCGGGTGTTTGGCTTGAAAATGGGAAGCAAAATTAGATGACAATGTGAACCTATCTTAATATTACCATTACAAATGGAAAATAATCTCACACATATAAAATTAAAATATATTTTCACATTATAATCATAAAATTATAAGATTGATTTTAAAAATTTTGTACATAGGTTATGTGTTTGTCACGCCACGATATATAATCAATTATTGAACCTTATAACTAAAATAAAATATACATATTTTATGATAATCAAGTTACTAATAAAAAATTAGGATATACAATTAATTTTATTGTCAATTTTTGACACAATTATTATAATAATTTAAGATATTTGGATCTTAAGGTTTATAACAAATAATATACTATAATGATAACAATACTTACTATGTTCTATATTACAAAATTTATTAACTAATCAAAATATTTGTTTATGTTGAGATCTTAAGTTTTAAAAAATCAACCTTTGTTAAGGTAATATAATCATCAAAATTTATAAATACATTCTTTATAGATAATTACCTAAAAATTTATTGAAAAATATTTTTTAATATTTTCATTATAACTATGATATATACCCAATAAATAGATCCATCTTTCTTTCTTTCTTTTTTTTTTTTTTTTATATGATTCAAGTTCTATCTTACTTTTATACATAAAATAGTGACATTTTCTCCTAATTAATTATATAACAATTATATATATTTTTAATTCTATTTTTCTTAAGAATTTTAAATTTTTATTATATAATTCAAGATATAATTACTATTATAATTTAAGATATTTCGCCCTCGCATAAAGTTTATAACAGATGAGTTTATTATATTGACAATAATACTATATTACAAAATTGAATTTTTTTCCCAATATTGACAAACTAAGAGATTTGTTGAGATTGCGAATTTAAGGTAGAAACAAAAATCAGCATAGAGAAAATATAATTACCTACGAGTTTATATAGAAAATATTTTTATAATAATCACGATATATAAACGATAAATTAATATTTTAAGTCCAATTACTCGCGATACCATATTTTAATTAAATTAAGAAAATAAAATAACATAGCATGATTTTTATGGTTATTTTTTATATGCCTTAGTCATAAATTTATGAATTATGAGTATGATTATAAAATTAAATTAGATACTTTTGAACAGATTGAGTTCAACTAATTAAGATACTTTCACTATCTAATTAAAAAATTTTAAAATAAAATTCAAGCAATTACTTTGTGCTAAGTGATAAATTGACAAATAAATACTCTATTTCAAGTCAAAAAATGCTAATTAATAATTAATAGTCAAATAAATGAGCTATTCAACAACATTATATGATATAAAATGTGAACAAATTTAATTAATCTCTATTGCTCTTTAATTAAATCATAGGCACATGCAAAGTAGTTTTGAAATTCTTCAACAACATTAATGAAAATTCTAAAATTTGCTAATGCCCTTATTTGAATTTCTTATATTTTACTATCTTTTATCCTTTAAAAAGAAGTTATTGTGAAAAATTAACTAGCAATAATATTTAAAATTTGACTAAATCTAAAGAGAGGTGGATGATATTTACCTATATAAATTACTTATTAACAATAACCATCTCACTCACTTTACATATGCATAATTACACTATTTTCTATAAATAATTTTTTTTAAATTTTATGTATTTTAAAAAATAATTTATAGTCGTTTTTGTTTAAAGTGAAGCATTATTTTGTAAAATTGAATTTTTAAATATTTATATTAAAAAAATAAAAATAAACCATATTAAGGTTTTAATTTAAATTTTAAAAAATTGAAAGTTAGAAGGATTTTTTTTTCATAATTTTAGTTAGTTTAAGTAAATAAAATTAAATAGGTACCAATAAAAGAAAAAGAAATGTAAAAATTGAAAAATAAGAAGAGACAATGAGATTGAGAAGAAGAGAAAAATGTAACGAGATGAGAAAATGAAAGGGGAAGTACAGAATATCAGTAGCCCACTGAAGAGTCCCAACCCTACCATTTTTTTCTTTCCTTCTTCCAACACACTCTCTCTCTCTCTCTCTCTCTCTCTCGCGCTCGCTCGCTCCATGAAAGCTTAGCTTTCGCTTTAGCTTTAGTTTAGGTAGCTGTTAGCTTGATGGGCAAGTACATGAGGAAGGCCAAAACGGTTGGCGAGGTTGCCGTTATGGAGGTGTCACAGTCTTCTCTCGGCGTTCGTACGCGTGCCAGAACCCTAGCACTCCAACGCCTCCAGAAATCAGCACCCGCAGCTAACTCTGGTGGTGGCGGCTCGTATCTGCAGCTGCGAAGTCGCCGTCTCGAGAAGCCGCCGGTTCTGGCAAACGAGTCTTCGAGGCGGACGAAACACGCCGCTGCCAAAGAGAAAGACGCCAGCGCGCAGAATTCGAATGGTAATTCGAGGGCAAAAGTGAAGGTGGCCACGGCGGGTCAGAAGAAGGAGAATAGTGGTAATGAAAAAGAGAAGGAAATTGTTGAAGAGGATAGCGATAATGATTTGGGTAATGAAGGTTCGTTTGGAGAAAATGTTTTGGAAGGGGAAGGAAAAGAAAGGTGGGTTTTTTCTTCATTAAAAAAAATTGTTTTTTTGAGGTGTTTTTCCATCCCTTTTTTTTGGGGGTTTGAATCTAAATTTGTTGTTCTTTGGGCCATTTTTTAATTGTTTGGGTTTTCTGGGTGTTCGGTTTTGAAAACTCTTTCGTAGGTTTTTTTTAGATTGGTTGGGTTTTGTGTCTTTTTGGTTGGTAGGAAAAGAAGAGGAAAATCGATTGCATGAACCTATGATTTTGTATTGCTGTGTTACTTTTAGTGTGTTTGGTTGCTAAGGAAATGGAGGGAAAGGGTGGATTTTAAATTATTGAAGCTTTGATTTTGGAGCGTTTGAAGTTTTTTTGCTTCGAGCTTGTTTGGTTGCTGAGAAAATGGAGGAAAAAAGGGGTACTTAGAATGATATCAACTATTATTTATCTTCATTTTTGTTTCGGATTTCTGGGTTCGTTATCTCTCTTTTTAGGTTCTTTATGGCCTTGGTCTCAGAAGGGGAAATGAGAGGAATTCAAACTATTGAAGCTTTGGTCCTTGAATCATATATTAAGGATTTTGTTTGGGTTATGCGGAAACGATAATTGAAGCTTTGATTTTAGTTTGCTTATTTCTCTGTTGATTAATACTCGAAATTTACTTTTTTTTAATTATTATTTTGGTTTGCTTTAATTGTTGCCCAAGGACTTTGCTTATCTTTTCTCATCCAAAGGATTTTCTTGGAGTGTTTTGCTTGTTCGTTTGTTTGGTTGCTAGAAAAATATAGGAAAACTGAAATCTGCTAGATTTTTTATTTTTTATTTGTAAAAAAATACTTTCAGTTGCAGTAAACATGGAAGATAAAACTGAAATTCAGAAAAATGGGGCTTTTGTAATTTACGATGACAAAAACGAAAACCTTGTTTATATGTTTTACCGAAGAATTGTTTGTTTTAATAGTTTGTTTTTGCGTTCTACATGTTTTACCAAAGAATTGTTGTTTTTGCGTTTTACATGTTTTAACAAAGAATTGTTTGTTTTAATAGTTTCCTTTTGCTTTCTCCTTTTATGGGTC
This sequence comes from Cedrela odorata, assembly GCA_035584115.1. Lineage (NCBI taxonomy): Eukaryota > Viridiplantae > Streptophyta > Magnoliopsida > Sapindales > Meliaceae > Cedrela > Cedrela odorata. The sequence goes on along the minus strand of JAXCLQ010050628.1, from coordinate 7,480 downwards.
ACTATAAACGTTCATGAAACTTCAAAATTTTTTTAAACCAGTTGTGTTCTTTTAATAACTACTTGTTCTCGTCCTTAACAGTGACAATAAGTCAATTTAATTTGTGTTCTTTTGTTACCATTTTTCTGATACCAAAACATATCATTATCAGCCTTCTACTGTCTTTCACGGCTTTTCTTTGTTTATTTGTGATTGATCGGCTGCGAGTGTATTTTCCTTGAACTTGATGTTTCCCATGTTTCTAGAACTTGGGTGGTTAAAATTATATGAGCATCAAAGTAAAATATATAAGCTGGTATGTCTTTTAGTGTAGGTGTTTCTAGACATGGATGCCACTACATTATTTTATTTGAAAAGAATAAAACTTTTTTGGTTCTTTTTCCTTCAATAGATGCCTTTTAACTTTTTTAACGCATAACTCTGATGTTGTGTTTGGTGGTCCTCTTTGAGGGTAAGAATGCTGAGGCTATAAGTTTATCTTGTGGGAAGTCTTTTGTTTGGTCTTTTTGATTTACAGTCTTTTTTGCTAAAATATTTGTGAATGAAGTATTTCAAGGTAGAAAGCTGGTCTTAGTATGGTACACGAAATTGATTGTCCGTGATTGACATATGCTATATTTAGAAAAAGGTCTCTATTTTTTTGATGGAACACTTCTTCCTTTTGTGAAAATGCATGTGGTCATAACTATCCTAAATGATTGGGTTCAGAAGATTGGAAGGAAAGATGAATAGCAAATGTCATTAGTGGTTTAACTTCAGATTAAGTTGCTTCAACATACTGCTTGATTTCATTTTGATTATATTTGCATAATCTTGGAGTTAAATGCTTTTGATATGGATGATAAAAGTTTTTTAATGCAAATTCATGTATTGTAATCTATTAATCAATGTTTTATTTTTCCTTGCTTGGTTTTTATTGGCTTAAATTTGATACTAGTCTTTTATAACATCTTTTGTTGTGACAGGGGCACTAGGGAGTCCACTCCATGCAGTTTGATAAGGGATCCAGAGACCATAAGGACCCCAGCTTCTAGTAACAGGCCTACCAGCACAATGGAGCACAGGGGAGCACTGAGTTTGGCGCACAGACTGATTCCAACAGCGCATGAAATGGATCTGTTCTTTGCTGATGCAGAAGAAGAGCAGCAAAGACATTTTATACAGAAGTATACAATATTCAATTATCTGGCTTTCGCTTGCTATTGTCAGAAATTTCTGGATTGCTCTGTGTTGTATTCAAACTAAAGTTCATTTGCATCCATCTTAGCTGATATATGATTGTGGTTTTGTTTGCAGGTACAACTATGATCCCGTGAATGACAAGCCGCTCCCAGGAGATTTCCAATGGAAAAAAGTTGACCCTTAGAAGACATAAAATATTTTTCCTGCAAATTATTGGTTGATCTTGAGCTTAGGATTTACTACTAAAGTAGCAGGAATTAGTTTAGTTCTAATGATGATGGTGTTATTTCCATTTTCCATCATCCCTTATTTTACTTGTAAAGAAAAAGGAGTAGGACTGTCAAAGATATGTGTAGACTAATGGTCTGTAACATAACGGGGGTTATGAGTTACAAAACAAATACAAACCAAAAGTCCCTTGTCTAACATATCATGTGAAAAAGAGGGGAAATCCTGGCTTAGGGTTAGGTTTTAGTCAATTAGGTCAGGTCAAGTCTATCTAGTACAGAAATTTACTAGTCTTTATTTTTTTCCTTTTTATTTGGTGTACTGTATTCTCCTCCTCATCTTTGTCTATACATGTACTGATGGAAACTCTTAGAAACTCTGGAATAAACATGACCCTTTTCCCCCTCTTCAAGTTGGTCTTTCCCATTTCAATTTACTATACTTATTTTACACTGCATACAGAAATTTTGGCCTCTTTGACGTGAAGAAACGCAACAATTTCATCTTCTATCTGTAGATGATGCATGCTTTCTGCCCGTTTTGGTATGATCAGAAGCAACACAGTTCTTGAACACACTCCTTATTTTAGCAGTATTTGAGATTGATTGGCTGATTGTGTTGTGTTAGCTGGTAGTGGTAGTGGTAGTGGTAGACTGGTAGTGGAAGTGGAAGTGGTGGGGCATTTATGCGTGCTGGTGATGTATTCAAAGAATTTTTCCTCTTTGTCATACCTGCATTGCACTGTCCTTTACTACTAGCCATAATAATATGAGAAAATTTTGTAGAGGTTAAAAAGAAAGTTAAGAGATGATGAGCAAATGGCGTCAGTTATAAACTTCTCTCTGAATTCTATGCTTAAAGTTGGTAGTAAAGGGACAGGAAATTTGGTAAGAAATGTACTAACCTCTGAGGGACCAGTCGCGTGACTCAGTTCTTTAGTTTGTTCGATTGGGGGTTCGATTCTTTTGGGCCAATCAACTTCATAAAATATTAGGCTAACGTTCTCATGTAAGATTTTCTCCTCACCCGGGTTCTATAGAGCTTTTAGTTTTTAGCTACATCAAATAAGACACTGAAAATATTAATATGAGAATTCCAAAGTATTGAATGAATGCATCAAACTCGTGCATTGGTAAGCATATGGGCATGGTATGAATGGAGATGAAGGAACAGCATTTTCTTGTATGCCATAAAATTTTCAATATACTATTTTTTTCTTAGATTGGTTGCAAGTTTTGATTGTATAATTGAAACTTGTTATGATTTGTCAGATTAAAAAAGCAAGATTTGAGAGTGGAGTCAGGTCAGGTGCTGAAATAAGTAAATGTGAAATGTTTCTCAAGAGTCCAAAATGATGATAGTCAATCAACATTCAATACATCTGCTCCTGCAATTTAGAGGCAATATGTACTTCCCAATAATGAAATGATATGATATGCTGCTGCTGTTGAGTTATTGAAAAAAATTTGGTAGTTGTGGTGGTGGGTGGTGTTGTTTCTGTAGTGTAATATAGTGTGAAAAAGTAGAGAATCTGAACAATTTCCAATTACACTTTTTTTATTTTTCTTTTCAAATTTTGTGAGTAAAATAAAATAATACAATTGTTGTGTTCTTCTATTCTCAAGTTTGCATTGATTATTTGTTTACTCAAAAGAAAGAAAGACACAAAAAGAAAACTGTCTCCCCCCACATGAAGGTATTACGTTTTGAGTTTTACATTTTTAGGTGAATGGAGCACTCAATTCTCATCCACAGAAGGGTTGAATAAATTTTCCTGCCCAGATAAGAATACCCCATCTCTCAAAATTAATGGGTTTTGCTTCCATATACTTGGTTAGGTGTATCTATCTATATTGGCACCATAATTTTACAATTAAAATGTAAAATTCACAACTTAAAAATATAAAAACCAAACTCAAAAAACTATTAAGTATAAATTAGAGAATTGCCAGAATTTTATCGGTCAAAATTGTATACAACTCGAATTTCAACAAGAGCCTCAACTAAGAGGAGAGTTTACCACTTGAATTTATATTTTTAATTATATAAAGTTCGTAATTTCATAATAATAATTCTCAAAAATACTATTACAAATCCCAAAACAAATGATAAATTTTGATTTTGTCTATGATAGAAAGCAGGGGTGATAAATGAGGGAGATGGGAGAAGGAAGATAGCCCAATTTGTGAAAGTTTCTGGAGCCTCTTTACTGTTACTGTCACTGTGGCTTCTGTGAGAGGTCAGAAAGGGCAGTGTTTGGAGTTTTGTGCACTCTCTTTTTTAACCGTAAACAAAGGCAGAAACTTCCTGCCATTTGCCCTGCAAATTGCAATCTAGTACTAACTTACAAAATGACATGTTGCATTTATATTGCAGCCTGAAATTATGATTTTGTTTCTAAATTATTTGTTAAGATATTAATTTTTTTTTTAAATATGAAATATAATATATGAATTTAAGAATAAAATTCTCCCCCACTTATTTGTATGAAGTGGTTGGGATTTAAAGAATTGGGTATTGGTGATAGTCATAGATAGGTGGTCCTGAAAAACTTTCAGTATTGATGAATGCCCACAATCTGAATTCTGATCATTTGTCAGAAGATCAAGAAAGAAAGATTAATATTTACTCTTCAAAGGAGACAATATGAAAGAAAAATGCAACCCACTTTTTATAAAAAAATAATGTTTTTGCTAGTTGGGTACTTGAGATTGATGGATTTTAATAGTACATTAGGTTGGATTTTTGTATTAGTGGATGATTATATATTATTGATAGTAGTCAAGGCACGAATTATTTATGTTCTTTTTCTTTTAATAAAAAAATAATAATGATTAATTATCTATTAGTTTTGTGGTCCACTTCTCATTCAAGGCTATAAGAGAAAATTCATTACCCTTATCAAGTGGAAGTAGAAGTGGAAGAAGTATTTATGACAAGTCAATAAGTCCATTTGTGAAGTTCATTATCCAGACCAATAACAAAGGATAGTGATGTGACTGAGGAGCAAATCAAAATTGACAATTTAGTTGTAGAATTGAGAATGAAAATAAGCTTGTTTGAGGAATCAATTTTTGTTTAGAAAACACTTTTGAATCAAAAAAATAATTAAATAACATATTTTAAAAATATATAAATATATATATCTAGTAAATATTATTTTTTAATAAAATATTTTAATTAAACATTATAGATAAATATAAGAACATTTATTATCATTTAAAAATTTTGAAGTAAAGATGTTGATTCTTAAAAATTAAAAACATTTTGTGCTAGTTTATTGAATTTTTATGTCACAGAAGTCATAAATTTTTACATTATATCGATATATTTTTCTTGTCAAACTCTGCCCTGTCATGTCATGTAGGTCTAACTCATTTCAAACCTAATTTGCAGTATCAAAACACTTTTAGAACCCATTCGGGAGAGCTTTCTAAAGTGCCAAAAACATTTCAAATGCCTGAAAACACTATTCTTTTTATTTATTTATTTATTATTATTATTATTTAATTTTGCTTAGAACATTACCAAGATAGCAAGCCAATAGTAATTGCCAAGTAAACAGTAAAGACTTAACATACAATTTTCCCCGTATATATACACTAAATTCTTGCAAATTCTTCAATTCAACCAACCAATTTTGATATTGAGTTTTTCATTCAATAAAAGCCTCGGCATCCAAAAGCATATTGCATAGTGTCACTGAACTGAACTTGGAATTCCTTAGAGCTTTCCTTGAGAAAACATTGATCTAAATACATTATATATACAATGGTTCATCAAGATACGTACTGTTTGTTGCAAGAACAAGATTAAGAAACTTGCAAGGCTCTGACACAAGCAGTTAATTCGCGGACTTGGCTCCTCAAACTATCAGGATTGCAAAAGAAGTCGACAAATACCCTCCTTTGAAGCCCAACCTCCTGAGAATGATGTTTAATAATCTGCATGCACGCAAGAAATTGCAAAATGATGTTAAAGATATGAGCACTTTTGTTTCTCAAAGGAGCAAATCCAATGATAAAAGACAAAGGAGTGAGAATATCCAACTAGTTAGTATTACCTCAGTCTTCTTACAGTGCTCAAGTGTCACCTTTTCCACTGCAGCTGAGAGTTTTGCATTGATCTTTTCCATTTCATCAAGCTCTTTCATCAATGGCTTCAAAACGTGTCAAATATCACAGGACCAGATGTACTTGTCCTTCTTTGTGATGCAAACCGAATCAATACAATGTTCACAGCCAAACTTAAAAGGACATTTTATGTACTTGTATCAATATAGCAGTATTATTTAATGCATAAAGGGAACAACTTTTTATGGATCCGCATAGTGTTAATTCTAATTCCAGATAAAGATCCAAAGAGTCAACAAGAAAAGCAAGGAGATTATTCCAAATGCCAGGGTTCAAGTTTCCTGCACAAACTTAAAATTAATGCAGTATGATCAACCTACAGTAACAAGTCCATGAAGTGAGAAGTAACAGCTATCTTGCCATGTAAATCCCAAATTTGAACTCATGCTATATTGTATGTTTATACTTTCATAAACATCTCCCAAAAAGTTATAAAACATGCAAAAAGATACAAATATAAAGTAGTCAACTTACCGCTTTCTGTCTGCTAATATAGAATTCTTGACGCATGACTTTTAAATCATAGTCGCCTACAAGTTCATAAATTTAGAATCATGTTTATTTTACAGAAAGAACCATCACTATAATAGAATTATAGAATTGGATATTAACTAAAGAACCATCACTATAATAGAATTATAGAATTGGATATTAACTTCCTTTTAATAATTCTGAAATAGGAAAGCTACCACAAAATACCTTGTAAAATGTATGTGTCCTGGAGTTGAGCCAGCTCCCAACAAAAATCGGGAATGGTCTGAAATGAATGCCAAATTAGTGGGAAAATAAATAGAGATGTAGTCACTCCAATAGAAAATCGAAATGACATCTACCTTACACATATACAGATGTAAAAGATGGTGGATGATTTTTGTTACCGTAAGAATTGAAACATCAATTATCTTTTTGGAATTACAAAAACAATTCAGGGTCACTCTTGAGACAATCATGCAAAAATAACCAGTTATTCAGTTATTTGCGTCATTGGACCAAGCACATCGGACATTTGAAGACTGTCTTAACCAGTTGGTCAAACAATGTATGTCGGTGTGGGAGATTCTGAGTCTAACTATATATCCTGTGATTTTGTTTCCAAATGCCGTAGCAAAGACCTTATCCAGGCAGATTATCATCATTGAATTTTTTTTTCTTTATCTACACAATTTAAGAAATAAGTTACTCAATGAGAAGGAAACCTTTCACCACCGCTTATCACCAACGTTTTTCAACATCGTCTTCTTCATACAACTCATAATGATATCCCTCAACTTGGACCAATTTTCTTTCTCTTCAAAACCCCCTACTTTGTCTCTCCCATCAAATTCCTTAATTCCTCTTGCTTTCAGTATTTCTATTTTACAAGTTATTCCTAATTAAAAATATATTAGAAGCTATGAGTTTCAAACTAATTAACTTTTCAACGGTATAATGGTATCTTACTGTTTTGAAAATCTACAATAGAACAGAAAGGCAAATCTTTAGTGTTAATAAACTGAAATTCAATTGTCATAATCTTCTAGTGCAAGAGGTAAAAGGCATTAACTAGTATATGTCTTCACACGTTCTTATGTCAATGTGTACAAGATGGAAGTCCATTTATTAACCTTGTATATAGATCTTGAAGAATAAGGAATATATAAACCAATTCCTTTTGATTAATTGATTCACACTGTATTATGGCAGAAACCAGCTAACAAATCAGTCATTTTGAAGAACATCAAACTTTTATTTCATCGGAATAGTGTTTACAATGACTCGATTATCAACAGAAAGAAAAATCTAAGAAACACTAGAAAGATCATCCTAAGAAAACTAAGAAGAACTCTTAAGGGGAGAACCCCTTAGAGCGAGAAGCTCTTCCTTCTAATTTTCTTCTTCTGATTCTCTCTATTGAATCTTGTGAATTTTTCTTCTTCTTACAATAGAATGCTGAAGCT
>JAXCLQ010050578.1:2953-18944 GCA_035584115.1 Cedrela odorata | reverse complement strand
AATATTTATTAAATATTAATAAATAAACTAATTTATTTATTAATATATAAATCAAACAATATATCAATTAGTCTCCCATGTTTTCACAAATCATATTTACGGTATTAATAAATTATTGGAACATTTTCTGAACTTAAGGGTGCTAGCATGTTATTGTCAAAAAATTTATTCTTTACTTTTAAAGAATAAAATTGTCTTCCGATCAACTTATCGGAGCAATTTAATTTTTGTCATTACGAAACATCATTAATTGACTTAATGATATTTATTTTATCTATCATCAATTTATTGGTTAATATGTGTGATTCTTTAGGTTCACTGTGAACTGAATATGAGCCAATACAAACTCTTTTATATCACTTTGGTACAACTCATTTGATACGCTAAAAAACGCACCAAGTTAAATCATTTTAATATATAATATTGTTATCAAGTATAACAATAAGCAAGGGTCATTCCCACAGAAGATTGTTCTTAATTTAAATATTATTGACATAAACGAACTAAAACAAATCCAAAAACCTAAAATTCTCTAACTACGACACACACGAAAAGGGGGTGGGATGTACTGATTCACTATGTAAATAAAATAAAAGAAAACAAATTAACAAAACTGAAAATAATAACCAGAGATAAAGAAAATAAAGGAAAATATGATGAATTATATTGGTTAAGAAATCATTCACCACCACTAAACATGAAGTAAAATAGTCAAAATAACTTTCATAATCTTTTAAAAATAACAACCCTAAAATATCACAAGCTCGATTATTTTGATCTTTCCTTACTGCGTTGTTAAGCGAAACAAGCTCTTTACTTAATCTCTATCCATCGAACAACTTAGAATAAGCTCTCTAAATTTAATTTAACGAAATCATCAAAAATGAGCTCAATTTATTTAACTTGTGTTATATTCTACATGCAATTATTAGAATGCATCCTATAATCTTTAACTACAATTGCTACTCGTGTCTCAGAATCTTGATAATTATGGATTAGCGACCCTAAACTAGCAATAGAATCACAATTAAGTCTATCTAGTTAGCCATCCTGAGCAAACAAGAAAACTATTCATGACATTCAAACAGTGGAATATAAACATCTAAAAAATATTTATGAAAGATATTCTGAAATTAATGAAATAAAATTATGTCTAAGATCATGAAATCATCTCCAATCAAAAAGAAAATTAGCCACTTATTCTTGAATTAGTAAACACCAGAGTCATGAAAGAAACAATTATAAAAGAACAGAAAAAACGAATAAAGATTGAATGACTTAATTCTTGTTTTTGAATTCTAACTTTTACGGCACCTTTCTTGAAGCGAGTTGTAATCTTTAATTCTAGAATTTGTGTCTGTTGCAACTCTAAAAGAAAATCTCTCTTCTCCCAAAAATTCCCTTAAATCCTTAAGTTGTTATCCTTTTATAATGCCCCACTTATCCTTGTTTTAAAAGGATTCTATAAGTGATTAGGGTTAGACTTCCTAATTAGACTAATATTGGTTTTTTTAATCCAAATAAAACTCAAAACACATTACAAGCCCATATTACTATTTATATAAATAGTAATTCAACCATCTAAAATGATATTAAATGAGCCTAAAACAATAAAATCAGTCCAAAATCAATCTAATTAATCACCCTAATTTAATTAGCTTATTTATTCTATTTAATTTTAAGAACCCAAAACAATTCAGTCTGATGAACCTTATGCTTTAACTCTTTTACTTCTTCATTTGATGCCCTTAATTTCTTCTGAAATTCCAAATTTTGCAAGCTGAATCTTTTTCACATCGAAATGTAGTCTTTTTTTTTTTCCTCTTTTTGGTGGTTCGTCTCTAAATATCCTATAAAACATAAAAATAAATAATCAAGAATCAAGAATCAAGAATTTCAAGAAATTGGCCAATAAATCTAGAGAAATTAATAGAAAAATATGCAAAATTCGGCACTTATCATCATTGTAACCAAAGTTTTCAATTATTATGAGTAACCTCTAGCAAGATATTATGACCTCTAAAATACAAAGAATATATTTCCGGATAAACCCATATAGTTGTACTTTCGTGTAGTAAAATCTCTTTGCCGTTGACTTCTGATAGATATGAGCCATAGTGTCTTCAAACTCCTAACTTGATCATAGGATTAGAAACTCAATCATATACAATATTAGCGTATCTGTAAAACTCATTTTCGGAAACAATGTACTTTGGCCAGAGATTTTATTCTCGCATATGACAGCCTTGCCTAGGATCTCAAACTTAAATATTTGAACCAACAGATTCCATATTGATCATTACCTATCATCATACAATAAGAACGTATTCCCATTAAACTTTTTTCACTAGGCGTGGCTTGCCTAGTATAATATATACAAGTGAATGATGTACTTCAATACAAAAGACACTAGTGATATCTTAAGTCAAAAGACTAGTGGTACACTAGTACGGCTGTGTGACGAATCATTGACTGTAGATATTCACCCATGTGATTCGTCACGTTTGGTTATGTTCAGTAACACATTCTCTAACGTATTACCCATGTTCATTTACTTTGACATAAGACTCGTCACCTAACTATTAACATCTAAAACTAATTATTGGTAACATCTGAACATGTCAATTGTGCAATGACATAGTTCTTAATGACATTACCTCAACCAGGAATATATTTATATGTATCTAATTGGAGACTCTATACTGATATATAAAACTCTTTGCAAATAGTTTCTAAAATATAATACATCTTTATATAATTACAGCAACTATCATAAAATGGTGAACAATGTCATATCGTTAATCATAAATAACTAATTATTTATGATTAATTGTTAATATGTATAAATTATATATAGTCCAAACTCTATGACATAAATGGTTCTAGGGTATATCTTCAACAGTTTAGGGGCGTAAATGTCTTTTTATTTGTGATTTAAGATACCTTGAGGTTCTTACTTTCTTTGGGGATGGGGGGGGAGGAGGAGGAGGAGGAAGAGGGAGTGATGATCATTCTAGAGGCATTCTTTTGACAAATTAAGGTTATTTGTTTAGCCTTTGCTCAGGACGTTATTTATAAACTTTGATTTTCATTTTCTCTGTATTATCTCTTCTTTTGTCTCTTTTCACAATCTCATCATCATTTCACTCTTTCTTTTTATATGTTTCTAACCATACTTATTCTCTTCTTCTCATTTTCATTTTCCTTATCCTCATCCTCATCCTCGGTCTCCATATACAATTGATTGTGTTTGTAAGCCTTCTCATAATTATAGATGTTTTTTATAGTATTCACCAAAATCGACCAATTTGCAACCATTTTCTCTGTTTTTCAAGTGCAATCCAATGTTTAAAGAATTATACTTCATTACCTCAGCATGATACCGTAAAACAAAATCTTTTAAACTTTCATTTTCTCTTTGCCTTATTGTCATCAAGTTATTCATGCTTTTGGTAAGCATATAGAATCCTCTAAATTATTGCACGAACTCTTGGCATAGTTAGGAGAAAGATATTAGATCCAAAGTCTAATCCTTTATACTAGACCCAAGCCTATCCTTCGAGAGTTAAGGAGAATGACTTACACATCTTATCCTCATTTTGTACCAATATCATTTCTTGATAACTTTTTAAATGTAAGATGTGTTGGTTCAGTTGGAAAAACCCAAGAGGGGGGTGAATTATGTTTTTAGAAATTTAAAAACTTAAAATGATTACATTGCAGTACAACAAATAAAACAATAGAGAGATAAAACAAATACATAGTTTATAGTTGTTCGGTAATGCTTAGCTGACGTCCACTCTCTTAGTTACGGATCACCACTGAGGTTCAACTATCTCCTTATTTCTTCAGGTCAAGTGAAACCCACTATAACTCTTTTTGAGGTGAAAGATAACCGTACACTTACTTTCTCACAGGTGAAGAGTAACTCAATACAATCTTCTTTGGCTTCGAGTAAAGATGAACACAAAGCAATTTCAGAAATATGATTATGTTTTTAAGCTCTCACAATAGAGTAAATGTATCAATATACTCGTACAAAGAAAAATTCTCTATACGAAGAAGTGAAAATTTTACAGTAGTGAGAGAAAGCACACTATTAATGTTTTAGAATGTTCTTGAGAATATTTCGCAAATGTTCACAATATGTTGTATTTTTACTTTGTTTTTTTATCTTTTATTTATATTCATTCTCTTTGTTAAGACCCTTATGTCCAACGGCTTGATTTGGTGCATTTAATGTCCACTATAAATGCTGTAGAAGTTACCATTGAGGTTTAAATTGGCAAGAAGTATCGATCCTTTTTTCAATGTATCGATCTGTTTGTGCAAATTTTGGATCTAAGTCTTGAGTATTGTTCCGTTTACCTTACGTATCGACTTGGTTCACTTCGTAATTTATTTTTAACTCTTTAAAATTGCAATGTATCCATCTTTTTCCTTGAGGTATCGATCTGGTTTACTTTGTAAATATTTTGTAACTTTATAGAATGATAATGTATCGATCTCTTTAAACTCAGGTATCGATCTGGTCTGCCTTGTAAATATTTTGCAACTCTTTGGAATGGCAAGGTATGGATCTACTTAAACTCAGGTATCGATCTGATCTACCTTATAAATATTTTGCAACTCTTTAGAATGACAAGGTATCGATCTCCTTAAACTCAAGTATTGATCTGGTCTGCCTTTTAAATATTTTGCAACTCTTTAGAATGGCAAGGTATCGATCTCCTTGAACTCAAGTATTGATCTGGTTTGCCTTGTAAATATTTTACAACTTTTTAGAATGGCAAGGTATCAATCTCCTTGGACTTAGGTATCGATCCATTTAACTTAGTGATTTCATCTGAAGCTTCTACCTTAACATATATCAATCTCTTCACTTCTTTGTATCGACCTTTCTTTAATGTATCGATCTGTTTGTAAAGGGTATCGATCCGTTTACTAGATATATCGATCTCTTGTTTCAACGTATTTATCTTGTTAAACTTTAAAGGTAATTTCACAGAGATTTGTTAAAATTGATTACAAACATATTCATAAACATTGTACTTGATTCTCAACAATTTTAAATTCATTTTATCATCACATATTAACTTGACATTACAATACACTTAGTCATCATTGAAAATATACAAATATATATTATGATGTCATCAATTTTATATTTAAATCATCAACATGATATCATCAAAATGAGTTCGGTATTGCTGATATACAAGTTATTTACGGAAGTTTAAATCTTCTAAGAAATCTTACATCCAAGATAGATAGATATGACTTAATTTAGTAAGTGATTTTGCTTTTAGATTGAGACTGTCCTTATCCTTGCCTTAACTCTTGGACTTCTTTCTTGAGCTTTTTAAGTTCTTCTTTTACATCATAATTTTTGGCTGGCTCTTGATGTCTCATTTATTTAGCAGAAAGATGTATTATTTCTTGCAATATCTCCTTGTCTATCGATCTCTGCCTTAGCTCATGTTCTTCTTCGTCTTACATCATCTTTCCGAGGAGAATGATTTAGTGAGTATGTTGTTTCTATGAGTAAGACTTGTGAATGAATGTTAAATTGGAAAGTTGAAATTAAATATATTCTTGAATGCTAGTGGCTAATGTTAGAGGGAAATGTTTTGGTTATGTTTAGCAACCTCTTGCTACGATAAATAAATGTTACTTTGTATCTTTTTTGTAGGGATTAGTTAGGTGCTATGATGCGTGGTACCAAAAGCGTTAAGAATATTAAAAATTGGAGGATACAAAGTTTTAGCATCTTAGTTGTGTACAAAACTGTAAATGGTGATATAAGTCTATAATGATTGTCGACATTGAACAACCATGTACGTTATGCATGCATATCATTTATAGGGAAATAAATATTCAATTGAAGTTTAAGAATTAATGGTGTTGTGTGTGTATATATATAGGCGTAAATACTTTGAGCAAAGAACATAGCCAAAGTAAGGATTAAAAAGAAGGGAATGCATACCCTCACTAAATATTAAGTGGACTAATTTTGGTTTCAAATGATTCAAAATTTATATTTATTTGTTTTTAAAAACCCTTTAAAATTGATAAAAGTCCTGGGATATATAAATTGGGTTGAACAATTATTTTTGCTTGTAGATTTTAGATTACTTGTTGTTTTATAGGTGTATGACTTTGATTTATGGAAATGCCCTTAGGGCATTGATATTTATTTACACATTTTGTTTATAGATTTGATAAAACGGTGATGTGGCCTTGGGCTGGCATAATATATAAATATATGATATCTATTATACATTGGATATTTCTGTAGCTACAGCGTGTAGCCTTTGACAGGCCTTTGAGGTGCATAGGTAAGTAGAAGCTGAGTGGGGTAGGAGTAGTAGATGGATGTTAGTGCACCCTCTCAGTGTATTTTGTATTGATATATTTATTATAAATTGACATAATCTTGGACTAAGTATTGCAAGGACAGTCACGAGCATCACCACGTGACTACTTAGGCCAATACTAGTGATTTGAGCAAATGGTAGTAAAAGTGATTTTTTTCTTATAAATTAATTTTGCTAAATAAAACTTAAATTGATGTTTAAAAGATTTTCGTTAAAAATATGTTTTTTCCCATTAATTGTATTATTAAAAAGAAATCACTTGTGGTCTTGGGTGTTATCCCAAACCAGGGTAACACTTGAGAAAAAGGCTAGCTCGGATTTATTTTACAAAAGAGAATCCACAAGTTAGAATTTTATGTTGTATAAATTTTTCCCTTTGCATAAATGGCACGATTAAATTATTATAATATCTCAGGGTATTTTACATAGCCTTTATGTTTGGCTAGTTCACTCACTGATATTATATACTCATCCCCTCTCACCATTCAGTTTTAGGTTATAAAGTGCGCGAAGATTTATAATTGGGATGGTCTTTAGAAATTTTTAGTTTTTCGGGTAAGATTCTTGGCTCACTTCGTTTTCTAATTGGGTCTACCAGTTACTTATCAGAATTTTTATTTTGAAATTTTATATTATACTTTGAGAGTTTATTTTGTTTTTGAAGGATATTATTGTAAGATATTTAGGATTTGGAATTTCGAAGATAAACTTGATGAGTATTTATATTAATAATGTGATTTAAACAAATAGAATGTGGGGTTGAATATATAAATAAGTTATGAAAATGATTTTAACTAGCCTTACAGACTTTTGGAGACATTCCAAACTAATAGGCGAATCTCGAGGGTACGTGACGGCTGTCTTGTGTTGTTTTCTGAGATCAAGTTGTGACAGCGTCGCCTGGAGACAGGTTTTTTCACAAGTGATCATCATCGACCTTCTATCATGCTTTTATGCTACTTTTCAGGTTGTCGTTCATTTTGCTCATTTGCATGAAATGATAAATATTGAGGAAGTAATTTTTAGTGTCTTATTAGCTTTTCATCTCCCTTAACTTCGGCTTAGATTTTTTTTTTTTTGCCCTCAACTTTGTTAACGACCTCTTCAAATCTTCTTCTTCAAGAGTTTTCCTATCTCTTCTTACTCTCTCCTCATCCCTCTTTTTTCCTTATCCTTCAACTTTTGTTGTTTCTTAGACAACACTTTCAATTTTGCCTCAACTAGTATTACCTTCGCATTAGATCCTAGACCTTTCAGTATTTCTAGAATTTCTCTGATCTAATTTGGTTGTTCCGAAATCTCCCCAATAATATTTAAATTTGTGGGTGTCTACACTTCTAAGTTGTCACTTCTACTCTCATGTTCCTCTCCTTCGTTCAATTTGTATGCATCGTTTGCTTCAGGGGCACCATATCTCTAACAATAACAGTTTACAAGTATTTCCTTTGCATTAGGTTCTAGACCTTTCAGTATTTCTAGAATTTCTATGATTTAATTTGGTTGTTTCGAAGTTTCCTCCATAATGTTCAGATTTGTAGGCGTCTATGCTTCTAAGTTGTCATTTCCACTCTCATCTTCCTCTCTTTCGTTCATTTTATGTGCATCGCTTGCTTCAAAAGTACCATATCTCTAATAATAACAGCTTTTCATTTAATTTTCGCAAACGGCATCAACTGTTGCTGTAACATCCCTCAAATCTAGAGTATTACCAATAGGTGATAGGTCCGTCTCATCACTTTAAGCCTTATATAACCTTTACATATGCAATCTCCTCATAAAGCTATATCAAATCGACATTATTCAAGGGCGTTATGTCGCCACTGCTGATATATATATATCTCAAATAATTACAATGTATCCCAAAATAATGTTGATTGTACATCTATCAATTTATATACATGCAACCAAAGCCAACAACAACATACATCACATGATAATACAAAATAAAATTGTTGATCTCAATATAAGATAAACCCAACAACTTGTGACCTCTTTTCCAAATCCGTGTATCTAAGACGCTGTATCTATTCACCAAATTAAGGAGGTTTCTTGCAAAATTGAAATGTGTGGGGGGTGAGTTTAACAAAACTCAGTAAGTGGATGCTACACACAAAATCATTTCATATACATATATATATATATATATATCTATATCTTACCATAACTTTCATATTCATATGAAATATACATATATGTATTAGTTATAAGCATTTGAACAGAATCACTTATCAATGTATCAACATTGAATTTTATGACATATCAATTGGTGTTTAAGGGCGTCCCTTCAAACACCCAAATGAATACCACAGTGCCTTAGGGCGTTATGTCTCACTGTCTCTCACTGTCCCTCAAGACACCAAAAAATAACCTACAAGTACCTTGAGGCGTTACGTTCTGCCATCCCTAAATTTATAAAACCAATCATTATGAACATATATCTTTGTCTAGTCTATGTCCAAGGCTACGCATTTGACTGAACAGAGGAACAGTTCATACCCAGGGATATATGTTTGATTGGGCAGAGGGATTATATTTGGATCCATGGATCAATCCTATGGTTAATGAACCCACACATGCACATGCATGCAATCATAACAATAATTATAAACATCACATTAAGAAAATAAGAAAGTATTCCACAATATCAATATAGTTCATTTTTCTTCATTACATGTTACCACACATCATACCAAGTTTATCATGCATAATCAATGGTAAGACAACACAAACTGTCATTTTCACCGCCGATATACCACGTACAATCACAATACACACAACACTTCACAATATCAATGTAATCACCCTTTTTTATTTCATGTCACAACACAACATATTAAGTTCATTTTGCATAGAAAATAGTAATTCACTTCAAGCTATCATTCTCTTTACGACTAATTACATTCATACAACACAATCGTCATTTTTCAATCAAATCACAACATACCCATATCACTTTTATGGAATCAGCTCAAAGCACCTTTGAACCATTTCAATAAGTTTATTTCATCTATAATTTCAGTACTGGTTTCATATACATACATGCATATATGCATACATACATATATATACACAAACAAACACCCACTCACTGGCCTTGGGCTGTGGTATACTAGATCTAATATAAGGTAAATGGTCGATCGACCTGACCATCTATAACACATAATTTTCTATTGGATTCTTTTAACTTAACTAAATAAATACACAAGTACATTACACATATATGTAATATGCCTCACATAATACTAAACCAATTTTACACATTTCAAAAGTCAATAAGGTGCTCATTGTACAGTGATTACTCAATGTAATCACCTATGACCTCCCAACAAGGCAACTCAATTTTCACCATTTCTGGATTACATCTGTAAACTCTGTTCCTTGAATATAAGGGTAAAGTAGTCATTTATATGACATTCATTTCACACAAGTATGGTAATGGTTAGTTGGCATAGGATTGAGGCTTAGGTGAATTTAAATTATGTTTAATGATATGAATATAATGAATTTAATGTTATGATTTGGAATTTAGCATAAGTTGGATTTCGATATGTTACCCTACGCTGACGCACTCGGCGATCTCGCTATATGAGACTAAGGAGATCAATACATTAAGGAATACAGATAGATACTTGATAAAGGGATCGCTACCTTCATGAAATGTATCGATATTTAGCAGGTTAGAGACTTAAGAAGAAATGACAAGTTGACCAAATCGATACTTGCAGAGAAAGTATTGATATATTTAAAAACAAAGAGTTCAAAAATGATTACAAGATGAACCAAATTGATACCTTCATCAAATGTATTGATACATGGTAAGTCAAAGAGTTCAAAATTAATTACAGGTTGGACCAAATCGATACTTTCATCAAAGGTATCGATACTTCAAAAAGAGAGGGATCGATACATAAAGGCAAATGTTTCGATACTCGAGATCGATGAAATTTTCATAATCGAATTTTTAAGGAATGGATTGATACCTACACCAAAAGTGTTGATACCCAACTCAAAAGTATCGATACCCAATACAAAGGTATCGATACATAATGATAATTTGGATAAATTTCGACAGACAATTTAGTCTTTTTGCCCATTCCTATAAATACTCAAGAGGGAGATTCGTCCTCTAGTGTTTTTTCATTTGTTTTGTTCTCTGCTTCTCTTACTAAAAACATCTCTCTCGTTCTCTCTCTTGGTTTTAACCAATCTTTCTAAATATTTAAAACATTCTTGCAAATGTATGTCGCTAAATGATAACCCAACCTCTCCTTTATGAATTGGTACCAATTGTGGGTTGGGACCAACAAGAAAAGAATTAGGGTTAAAGAGAAACTTAAGGCTTTTCCATTTATTTGATAAATTAAGGATTATACGGACTTTTATAGGCAAAAGGTAAGCCTATTAACCCATTAGAAGTTAAATTTTTAGATTTTTAGAATGTTGAAAACCTAGGGCTCACTGTTCATCTGAGACTTATTTTTATTTCGTATAGGAAATGTAAATTTGTGTTAATTTAGGGTTAATTGAAAGTATATGATGATTATATACATGTTGAATATTGTTTTGGAATGAGTAAATCCATTGTAGACAGAAATTGGAATAGAAATAATTACTGCTCTGGAATTTTATTGTTAAAAATCAGATAAATAGCCTCGTTAGTTAACCCTTGTGATGTGATATGTGTCAAATAAGAGATCGTAGCCACATTTTCCATGAGCATTGCATTAAGTGCATTTAAGTATAATTATGTACATCGTGGAATTTACTATTATATGCATGTGTGGTATTAGGTTCTGAAAACCTTAGAGAAGGACCGAGTGGGCGTGAAGATCAGTAATGAGAGTGGTTATCCTCCCCTTGTTGTGAGTAAATTTATATACACATGACTATATAAATATATATACTTGTTGTATGTGTGTATATATATATATATGTATGCTTGTGTGTTAAACAAGTCATTTTATGAATGAAATAAAATTGAAATGAAATGTGTTTAATGTGTTTTACATGATATTAAGATGTTTTGTTTATTTGGTTTGCTGATTGAAAATACTTTGATATACATGCTGAAATGGCTAGGGAGGTCTGATTTATTTAAATGTTTTATAATCATAGATGAAATGAATTGATTTAAAATATGCATGTATATTGGTGATGTGGCCAGTAGATGGGATTATTGTTATATGGCAAGTTAGCCTGTTTATTTGACTATATATAGGGAGGTAACCTATGGATGGACCTATGAGAGGTTGCGTAGGTAAGTGGAGTTGCAGTGGATTATATGAGGGGAAAAGGCCATGACAGGCCCATTATGTACCAAACGCACGTGTGTGCAGTTATAGATATACCCTATGGAAAGTTCTGGCTGCTTGATAGGGTTATCTTGGATTTGACAGATTACGAGGACAGTCACTCGTGTCACCAAGTGACTACTTAGAGCTGACATTAGTGAGGCTAGCTTGTTTTTATAAATGCATACTTTATAGAAAATAAATAATTTTACAAAACATGAGAAATTATTTTCTATCTAATAAGATTTATTATATATGATTTTATACATGAAACTACTCACTAATGATTACAGTTTTTTTCTCGACTAAAGTAGCATGTCGAGAAAGGATGGCTAGCTCGATTGATTATTTTAAACTATTTGCAAACTAATAAAATGATTTGTGATCATTGTTTTAAATGAACATGTAAATATATATATATATATATCTACTTTGAGTGTATTATGAAATGAATCCCAACATATGTATTTTAAATGCTTGTTCATGTATGTATATCTTTATATATTTTATTTACTCACTGAGTATATTTGTATACTCATTCCTCACTATTGCAGCTTTCAGGTTAGGCACTTTAGTTCTCGCTGGGCTAGTGGTAATCATAGAGAGTATTTAGCACTCTGAGTAGGTCTTTCCTGACTCACATTTTGTAGTTGTCCCACTAGATAAAAATGTATTTAGATTTTGTAATAAAATTGTAAACGAGCCGTTTATGTAAATGATTATGATTGTTCAACTTGAATGAAAATGATATTTTATTTATTTGATGTGTTATGGATGAATTGATTATAGAGATCAATTCTTTGATGATGATCCCATGGATAAGAATAATTGTTAATAAACTATTTTCAAGGTTTATTGGTTGACAAGTAAGCTTTACATGCTCTCTTGATACGTTCTGGGTGTAAATGGTGTATTATAAGGGTCTATGGCTATTGTCACGAGTGAACTCCAAGTTCGAGGCATGACAGCATCGCTCAGCACCTTAACCTAGTTTTTAGCTATGTCGTGCCACTACGTATCTAGTTTATATAGAATTTTGTAGTTCCTGAATCTGAGGTCTGGACCTCACTCAATCCACATTTTAATGAACCTTGCACAGAAATTTACTACGACCAACATCTTACCCGTTTTGCTTGAGATTTCCCCTGTTCAACACTCCGCTTACATACGCTACCCTAATTATGTCTTATAACACTCATATTCTACAATTTTATCAACTCAGAACACTTCCTATATGAACACACTACTACGACTTATCGATGTTGCAAGTTTGTATTCCAGTTTTTCGGCAACCAACACCACATATACCACATTCACACTTTGTAAACTTATTGGTTTCACTTCTTACATACACCTTTCACAGCAACAACACCTCTCTCATAACACACCCTGTTATAATGCACTTTATGCATGTTTAACCATTTTCACCATAAGACATTGTACACAATACCACACATTTTATACCAAAACATCATCTATACACATTCACAAACATAAATCACCAATTCACACCATATAGCTTAAATAGGCTTGCTGAAATAGTCTTGACCTAAGGATAATGGTCTTGACTTGAGAATAATGGTCCTGACCTAAGAACAATGGTCCTGACCCAAAGACAATAGTTCTAACTTGAGAACAATAAGTCTGACCTAATGACAATACTCTTGACCTAAGAACATTGCTTCTTACTTGAAAACAATACTTCTGACTTGAGAATAATGCTTCTGACTTGAGAATAATGCTCTTAACCGAAAGTAACGCTTTTGACTCGAGGACAATACTCCTGACTTATAAGCAATGCTTCTAACTTGAGGACAATACTTTTAACCTAAGAGCAATACTTTTGACCCGAGAACAATGCTTATAACCTGAAAGCAATATTTCTAACCTGAAAATAATGCTCCTAACCTGAGAGTAATACTTTTGACCTGAGAATAATGCCCTTAACCTGAGAAAGATACATCTGACCCCAACAACTTACTTCCGACCCCAATTCTAACCCGAATTGTATGTCAAACTTTAAGAGGTCATAACTTTGGATCCAGAAAGAGTTAAAGGTATACAAAATATTATCGGAAAGCTCTTTTTGAGCTTTATAATGTTATTACTAAAGTTGACTAATTAAGGTCATTTTTAAGGTTAAAATATCAAAACACAGTTCATAGGTATATATATGACTAATACATATCATGCATACATGCATCAATTAAGGGTTTGTACAAGTGTAAATGGAATTGAATATTAATAATATTCAACATGTATTATTTAGGCACCGAAAACCTGGGAGAAGGATCTAGTAAGCATGAAGATCAGTAATGGGAGTGGTTACCCTCCTATAGTTGTGAGTAAATTTATACATATATGAATATTATATTGATATATGTGTGTTATATATAAATGTATTACTTGTGTGTTAAATAAGCGATTTTATTGTTAAAGTGAAATTTGAAATGAATATGTTTTCATGTGTTTATAAAAGATTTAACTTAATATTGAGAAGATTTGATTATTTGGTCTGCTATTAAATGTTATTAGTTATACATGCTGAAATGGCCAGGGAGGCCGGATTTATTTTATATAATTTGAAATCATAGTTTGAAAATAATTTATTTTATGCATGTATATTGGTAATGAAGTCGATAAGGCTAGATATTGTTATATGACTACTGGGTTTGTTTTTATTGTATGTACAGGGAGATAGCTTGTGGATAGACTTATGAGATACCGCATAGGTGAGTGGAGCCGCAATGGGGTTGGTATAAGAGAGAAAGGCTATGGCAAGCTCACTATGTGCCATGCACATATTTACTGTTATAAAGACCCTATGAAAAGTTTTGACGACTTAATAGCGATTTCAAGAATTTAACAGATATGATGAGGACAGTCACTTAGTCACCAAGTGATTATTCGGGGCCAACATTAGTGAAACGAGTATTGCTTTTTTACATGAAGTGATTTATTTTATAGAAAATGGTAAACAGTTTACGATTTATAAGTATTCATTGCCTATGGTTTTATGCATAAAAGATTC
This sequence comes from Cedrela odorata, assembly GCA_035584115.1. Lineage (NCBI taxonomy): Eukaryota > Viridiplantae > Streptophyta > Magnoliopsida > Sapindales > Meliaceae > Cedrela > Cedrela odorata. The sequence continues at coordinate 4,245 of JAXCLQ010050578.1, read as the reverse complement.
ACTGATAGATTTTGACGTTACCTTGACCAAGTTAATGATCGAAAAAGTATGATAAGCCTGGTTGATTATTTGTAAATGTATGTAGACAAAATGAATTGTTTTTTATTAATTTGATTAAATGAAATGTATATGTTTATTTTTAAGAATATGGTAATGTGAATCCCAATATCATGATTTAAAAATGTGTGTATATGTATATACTTTATTTACTCACTAAGTATAGTTATATACTCATTCTTCATCATTACAAATTTCAAGTTAGGTGCCATAGTACACGCTCAATATCTTAAAATTTTTAAATAAAAATATATGTGAATAAAAATATCTCTATTGTTATTACTAGTCCGGCGAGTACTAAGGTACCTAACCTGAAAGCTGTAATGATAAGGAATAAGTATACAACTATGCTCAATGAGTAAATAAAGTATATACATATATACATACATGCACGCATATTTCCAAATCATGATATTGAGACTCATTTTACCATATTCTTAAAAATAAATAAATACATTACATTTAATCAAATTAACAAAAAAATAATTCATTTGGTCTGCATACATTTGCAAATAATCAACAGGGCTGGCAATACTTTCTCGATAATTATCTTGGCCGAGGTAACATCGAAATCCATTAGTGAGCATTTTATGCATAAAACCATATGCAATTAATATTTATAAACCGTAAACTGTTTACTATTCTTTATAAAATAAATCATTTCATGTAAAAACATGCATATTTAAAAACAACGTCCGTCTCATTGATGTTGGCCTCAAGTAGTCACTTGATGACAAAGTAACTGTCTTTGTCATATCCTTCAAAATCTTGAGATCCCTATTAAGCCGTCAAGGCTTTACATAGAGTGTTATAACCATAAATACGTGCACGGCATATAGTGGGCTTGCCATGGCATTTTCACCTTATACCAACTTCACTGCAGCTTTACTCACCTATGTGGTTTCTCAATAGATCAGTTAATAGGCTACCCTCCTATATATATAATCAATAAACTGGTCTACTGGCCATACAACAATATCTAGCCTTACTAGCTTCATCACCAATATACATGCATATAAATAAATTAATTCTCAATAGTGATTATAAATCATTCAAATAAATTCAGCCTCATCGACTATTTCAACATGTATATCAAATCATTTCAATAGCAAATCACATAATCAAAACATTTCAATATCATAAAAATCATTTATAAATAAATTCCTTTTAAAATTTTATTTTAATCAAAAAATAACTTATTTAACCACACAAGCATACATATATATATATATATA
>JAXCLQ010050557.1:0-18961 GCA_035584115.1 Cedrela odorata | reverse complement strand
AAGTCTACCAAAATATTTCGTCTCTGGATGCGCTAAAAGAAACATTTCATCAGATGATACGTTATAGTATTAGTCAGTGATGATAAAATGACCTCAATTCTCTACTGAACAATCAATCCTATATGCATTCAATCAACTCAGTCTTTACTCAGGAACAAAAGAATTACCAGTCGAAGAAGAAATCATGTACTAGAAGAGAATAAAAACAATAAAGGAATTTATTTATTCTAACTGGAAAAACACAGATACATTGCAATGCAAGTCTGACGGTAAAATCCAGCTTATAAAGCTAAATTCATACACGTGTTACATTCTCATTTGTTCAGTTAACAAATGACTAAACTATCCCTTACAACTTAGAAATATCCCAAAAGATTATAATGGCCAAAACAGAATTACATCTTCAATTCTCCACCTTCATTCTCCACCTTCATTCTGTTATCAGACATAGCTTTTCCATTATTGCTACCTTTCTTCCACGTCTGTAGACTCACTTCAGCAATCTTACAATCCAACCAAGTAGACAAAAGCTTAACACAACTTCTTAAACTTCCTCAAAATATTACCAACTAACATTCCTCAATGATTAACAAGTATTACTCTGTAAGATTAAGTAACTCCCTACAATGAATGAGCTTTGTAATAGGCACAGATTTTGTTAGCATATAGTTGGAATGTCATATGTACTAACCTTAAGTAGCTTAATCCTTCCATTCATAATCTCTTCTCAAATGAAATGTAGCCTCACATCTATATGTTTAGTTCTCTCATGATACACATGGTGCTTAGCCTATTGAATTGCACTTTGGCTATCACAGTAAATGACTACTAATCTTTGAGGTAATCCTAACTCTGAAATGATTCCCTTCAACCATATGAAAAGAAAATATCAAGTGTCTCAGGAAGAATAATGGATGATAATTTGCCAATGATATTTTTGATGCATTTTGTCAGCAAGAAGGGATCAAAAGACAGATCACTATGGTATACACTCTTCAGCAAAACGGGGTGACAGAGTTAATGAACATAACCTTGTTGGAAAAGACAAGAGTAATGTTGAGATCAACAAAATTACTCAAGTCTTATTGGGCTAAAGCTGTTAATACAACCTATTATTTGATAAATCCATCACCATCAACGATAATTAAGTTGAAAACACTGATAGAGATATAGACTTGCAAACTAGCTGACTACTCCAACTTCCATACATTTAGAAGTCTTGTGTATATGATGTACAATTCCCAAGAAAGAATAAAATTAGATCCAAAATCCAGAAAATGTATAATCTTAGGGTATGTTGATGAAGTGAAAGGGTATCGTTTATGGGACCCCACTGCCCATAAGTTTATCGTCTATAGGGATGTTATTGTTGTAAAAGATAAATTACAAAGGAACAATGGCGATAGCACTAAAGAGGAGAAACTAGAGACTACTATAGTTCATATGGAAGGAGAATCATAACATAAAAACTCTTATGAAGTAATATCAGAGCACTAAAAAGAATCAGTTGAGTCTGAAGTTTCAAAAGTTCAACGATCAACTCGTAATAGAAGAACACCAACTTGGCAATCATAATACGTTATAAAGGGTAAGTTGCATATTGTCTTTTAACAAAGGATAGGGAGCCATCAACTTTCCTGGGGGCGAGAGTAGCTTGAATGCACATCTGTGGATAGCAACAATACAAGAAGAAATTAAAGCTCTTCATAAGCACAAGACTTAGGATCTTGTGTCATAATCACACATAAGGAAAGTCATTAGAAACAAATGGGTCTACAAGATCAAGCGAAATAACAATGATCAGGTGAAGCAATATCGTGCAAGATTGGTGGTTAAAGAGTATGCTAAGAAATAAGGCATTGATTTGAATGAGATGTTTTCACCTGTTGTATGACTTACTACAGTCATAGTAGTTTTAGTTATATGTGCTACGTTTGACTTACATTTAGACCAGTTAAATGTAAAAATTGCATTTCTTTATAGAGAAATTGAAGAAGAAATTTATATACTCCAGCCAGAGGGTTTTGAAGAAAATGATAAAAAGAACTTGGTTTGCACGTTAACCAAATCTCTGTACAATCTCAAGCAGGCACCGAGGTGTTGGTATAAGATTTGATTCCTTCATTATTAGCCTTAGGTACAACAGATAAAATTTTGACTATTGTGCAAATCAAGAGGTTTGGTGATAATGATTTTATCTTTTTACTATTGTATGTAGACAACATGTTGGCAACAAGCCCTAACAAAGATCGAGTCCAAGAATTGAAGGCACAGTTAGTTAAGGAGTTTGATATGAAGGATTTGGTACCAACAAACAAGATTCTAAGGATGCTAATTCATCGAGTTAAAAAAGACAAGAAGATTTGGCTTTTTTAGAAAAATTATTTAAAGAAAATATTTCGACGCTTTAACATGCAAAATTATAAGCCAATTTTTACCTCTTTTTCTATGAATTACAAATTTTCCTCAGTAATGTGTCCTAGCAATGAAACAAAGAGAAAAGAAATATGTCGAGTATCATATGCATCAGCAGTGGAAAGCTTAATGTTCGTCTTGATATGTACAAGACTATATATTGCGCAAATAGTGGGAGTAATCAGTCGATTTATGATGAATCCTAATAGAAAGCATTGGGATGCTGTAAAGAAGATCTTGAGATATGTCAAGGGAACCTCAAATGTTGCTTTATGTTATGGAGGATCATAATGTATTGTCAGAGGTTACGTAGACTCAAATTATGTAGGTGACCTTGATAAAAGGAAATTTAGTACTGGTTTTGTGTTTACACTTGCAGGAGGAGCTACGAATTGAGTTTCAAAATTGCAATGTATGGTAGCATTATCTATAATAGAAGCAAAATACATGACAGCCACACAAGTATACAAGGAAGCAATCTAGTTAAAAAGCTCATAGATGAACTTGAGCGTAAACAAGAAAAGATATATTTGTTTTGTAACAGTCAAAGTACTTTGCATATTGTAAGAAATCTAACATTTCATTCCAGAACAAAACACATAAGTGTTCAATACCATTTTTTTTCGAGAAGTAGTGGAGAATGAAAGTGTAGACATGCAGTAAATACACACCAAGAATAACCTAGCAGATGTTTTGACTAAGTTAATAAATACAATCAAGTTTGAATGGCGTCGATCACCTTGTGGCCTAGCAGAAATGTAAGCGGCATAAAATGGTAAGGTAGAAAGGTTGATGTAGAAACGTGATTGATTCTCAATCAAGTATCCCAAGTAGGAGAATGCTGCATATAGGTGAGTTGGAGGCTTGACTTTGAAAATATTACATATATAGGTGGACATTTTCAAAGTTAGTGGCTTGACTTTGAAAATTGATTTTCAAAGTTGTTGGCTTGACAATTAGAGGAGTTTTCACATACATTGGTCAATATTGATTGGCCATGAATTCACTATAAATAAAAAACACTCTTGCTCTATTTGCTCATCCCTTCTAAATTCTCTCAATTCCTTAACTTCTCAATTTCTCCCAAAGAGAAATATCAAAACATTCTATTTTAGTGTGGTTTTCATAATACTGGAGAGAGTGTTCTGCAATTGTACCCTCTTTATATTTAGAGAGAAGTTGTAATCCCACTTTTCATAGTAAATTCTTTTACTTTGCCCATGATTTTTTTTTATCCCATTTAATTAGGAGTTTTTTCACGTAAATATGTGTGCTATTTATTTTATCTTTATTATTTATTGTTATGTTTATATAATAGACAAAACCATATATATATATAAGGTTAAACATTCTACTTACATAATAATTATTTGTGAATTTCATTTTAAGTTGCAAATAAAAGCCCCCAAGTATCCTAACACAATTTTGATTGGCCTCTTTCATGACCTCTTATTGATTCTTTTCCTCTCTTATAATTGCTGTAGGAATTGTTGTTGTTAGAATTCCAGCCGCGTCCACGACTGCAATCTCTAACACGTTCTCTGCCTCTACCTTTACCTCAGCAATATTGCCTTCTCTCATTGCCTTGGCTCTGTACCTTTTCCTTGAGTTATATTTTGAGAAGTTGCTCTATGATCCCTTGCTTTTTCTTTTATTTTTTCGTAAGCTTATAATGAGCCGATGAGTTGGTCGATTATGATGGCCTTTTAAGTCTTTAGTCTCTTCAATTGTCAAGACGATGTAATCAAATTTGGAATCTAAAGAGCGAAGTATCTTCTCCATTATTCTTACATTATTTAACTTCTCACCATTTTTTTAATTGGTTTGACACCGCAAAACTCTTAGGAAGTAATCAAATATAAACTCAGATTCCTTCATGTACAATGCTTCAAATTCTCCTCTTAGAGTTTGACGACTACCTTTTTAACTTGTTCATCACCTTTGTAAGATGTTTAAAGCTTATCCTACGCTTTCTTGGAGAATGTTGCATTTGATATCTTCTCAAAAGCATCGTCATCTAATACTTGATAAATAAGGTAGAGAAATCTTGTCTCTCTTTCTAAAATCCTTGAATGAGTCCTTCTGTTCTGTCCTTATGTTAAAGTGGCTACAACAACATTATCTCTAGGCTTATTGTAACCTTTCTCTACAACCACTCACGCGTCTGTTGGGTTTTATTTTAGTTTATGAAATTTCATGATCCAACGCAATTATCATTTGTTTGAGATTAAAGGAAATATTATTTTATCCTTTATATTTTAAAAATTATTATTATTATATTATTATCGATGCAATAAAATCCTTCTGTGTACTTAATGCACCAGTATCAATCTTCTTCTCTTATTTGAATGTCATCCTACCTGAAATCATAACAAGAACAAAGGGTGTGAAAAGCTAGTGGTTCGGCGAAAACCTTCCAATGCTTAAGTTAAGGTTTTGCTTATTGATATTTGAGAGAGATAAGCAACGAGACAAGAACTATTTTTCCAGAGATAGACTGTATTTTGGGGTTATTTCATCATGCATACTTGGTTGTTCTCAACTCCTTTTTATATGTCACTTTAAGTCTTTCAAATTTAGTAGAATTTCATGGAATCTAAAAACAACAATCCAAGTCATATTTTCCTTCCAAGAATTATGGAGATTCTACTTTATAAGCATTAGCTTTCCAGATTTTGTGGAATCTTGAGCCCTTCTTTCATAATATGTCTACCAAGGAATAGATCTTTATTATGGAATAAGTCTTACTTGCAGAATACACCCGTTGTTACAACATTCCTGAGGGAATTTACCTTAGAACTCTTGAGGAAGATGAACTCTCTAGTTGCCCTCTTAATGGTGAAATATCTTTCAATGAAGAGCTACTCCATCTTGAGGTCAGACTTCCACTTCGGGACTATTTTGCCAACATCTTTGAGTCCTTTAATATTGCCCCCTACAAAATGAATCTTAATAGTTGAAGTATTTTGTCGAGCTTATTTATTTTGTGGAGTCAGCTTTCAGATTATGCTCCCACCATTGAGGAAATTGAGTACATGTACCTTCTAAAAAAGAAGCCAATAAAAAACCCTGGGTGATATTACCTTCAAACCCGATCTGAGAAGCGTAATTCTAAAACAAGCAACCCATCTTGCAATAAGGATTCGAAGAATAAATGGTTCTTTGTTGGTGGTGATTGGAATTTCAACAATAAGATCCAGGTGTCTAGATTATTTGGGGAAGTAATTGCCTAAAGTGATTTGCCTTAGCTGAGTGCTTAAAGCTTGGAATAGGTTGAAATGGTTAGGTCTTGTGAATTTTTGTGTTTCCAAGGGTCAATTAGCTTTAGAGAAGGCCCAAGTTGGTAAACATCTTTTTCTTCTTCTTTTATGTGTTAAATTGTGTTATTTGTTCTCGGTATCACCTTTTTTGCTAGAGAAATGGCCCCAAAGAAACCAATGCCTAACCCTCTTGATGTGCTAAGGCAATTAGCCAAAGGCAAGAAGGCCAAGAAGGCTCCTCAAACTCCAAGGACTGGGGCTGGGTTTCCTGCCCCCAAGAGTTTTGTTGAGACATCAACTTCATCCAATGTTGTTGAGCCTTCTAGGTTAGAGAGCTGAAGAGGCCATTGTGTCACCTCAACTTATCCTAAAAGACTTTTCCAAAGACAAAAGGAAATTCTTTGCCCATTTTCTTCCCTGCATTAACCAACAAGTAATAGAGATTATACCTAAATATTCAAAGGCTATTGCTGGTACTTCGACTCTAGAACTTGGGATTATTTAGTAAGGTGGCTGAGCCAGGTGAGTTGATCTTCATTTTTGTTTGGAAGAGATAACACTCTCTTTATTTCTTCTAACATTTGATCACTTTTGTGTTGATTGATTCAGATCCAATATATAGTCGTAGTGTACCAAGAAGTCCTTAGGGCTGCTTCCTCAAGATCGCTGGAGTTTAATAAGTTAGCCCTTAAGGTAGAAAATGACTTGATCTTGAAGAGAACCAAGTTCGAGGTTAAGAAGGCAAAGTAGGCTCAAGAGATGGAAGAGCTTCAAGTCAGGGTGATCACTATAGAGTCTTCCCAAATAGAGTCCAACAAAAGGATAAGCACCCTTGAATCTGACTTGAAAGAGTCAATAGGGAATGCTAGAGACTTTGTCAAGAATCTAAGGAGAAGTGTTGGGAGCTAGAACAACACTTGGAAGCCGAGAAGAAGAGATTTGTATTCCTGGCCACCGAGCTTGAAAAGGCCGGGGGGTAGTCGAGGCCATTGTTCGTGAATGGGTCAATGAATGAATTAACTTGACCTGTGAAACGTTCCAAAGTCAATATCCAAATCTGGACCTAACCTGGCTATATAAAGTTTTGGGACGTGAGCCTCCACCCACTGGTGAGGACTCTTTGGATAAGGACTCATCGGTTGACATCCTCTTTAAAAGGGTTGCTCACTCTAATCTCAAGGTTCTTTCCTCTTCTCCTGTTGACCTAGAAGAAGTTCCTCCTGTTAAGCCAACTAATATTCCCCTTGTTGAGCCAACTGATGCTTCTTTAGCTGAGCCGACTGGTGCCCCCCATGCCGAGCCAACTAGTGCTCCTTCTGTTGAGCTGACTTTTGCCTCTTCAAATTCAACCAACCCTCTGAACGATCCGATCAAATGAACAATAGACTTAGTTTTTTCTTCTCCTTTTTCTTTTTTTTTTATATATGGAAACAATGTAATGAAATTTTTGTACTTATTGGTTTATTAATTTCATCATGTTGACTTATGTGGATTTTCTTTTGTTACCACTCTTTTTTTACATCATTTGTGCTTGGTATTTCACTTAATTTATAGAATTTAACCGCTGTTAGAGAATGCTTTAAAAATTTGACCTGAATTGAGAATATAACACTTGTGCCATCTATCTTCTAATTTTTCACATCTTAAAGGAGACATCTTCATGCAGGAACCATATTAGTTGTTGATATTACTTAGCGTCCTAGTTGTAATAAGTTTTGTATACTATTACCCTAACTTGAATGCATTGATTATAATTCTTTGAGAACCATTTGACCTCTTTATGTCCTAATCTCGCTTTCAGAAATTATTTGGATCTTGGATGTTATGAAGGTTGAATGTAATCATCTGAGAACCACTCTTTCTTTGTACATTTTGTAGTCTAATTTGAGATCCTTTTTAGGAGTGAGTGAATAATATTACCTCTGCGCTAGGTGTATTGTTGTCATTTAGGAACCGTTCTACTCTTGTACGTCTTGAGGTCTTACCCAAGGCTTCTTCAAGCTATAAATGATATTACCCTTTGATGAATGTAGAATATAATCATCTTAGAACCATTTTGCTCATATACGTTCTGAGATTGTGCTTAAAGCTTATTTGAACTATAGATAATATTACCCTTTGATGAATGTAGAATTTGATCACCTTAGAATTATTTTGCTCTTATATCCTAAAATCGTGCTAAGGGCTTATTCGAGCTATGGATAATATTATCCTAAGATAATTAAGATATAGATTTCTAGGGACTACTTCATTTTTTTATGTCTTAAGATCGTATGAGCTATGGATAATATTACCCTAAGATAATTGAGATATAGATTTTTGGGGACCACTTCATTCTTTTACATCCTAAGATCAAATGCAAAACTTTGTGAGTGATATTATCCCAAACTTTTTATTTCTTTACCCCTTGCTTTGGGGGTTGTTTGTTAATGAGTGTATCCTCATTGTCAATAGTCTTTTGCTAGTGAAAAATAACAAATTTATTTATTTCTAGAGCAAAAGCAAATTTTACAAATCTTTGATAATCCTCAAGGATAAAACAACTTCAACCGTTTGGCATTCCATGGCTTTTTAACCCTACTTCCATCTAGGGATTCTAATTTATAGACTCCGAGCCTCAGAATCTGGGTGACCTTGTATAACCCCTCCTAATAAACCTCGAGAACACCTTCTTCTGGCACTTTAGTGTTCAAGGTAACTTGTCTCAAGACCTAGTCTCTAACTTGGAAAGTACAGTGTCGAACGTGCTTGCAGTAATACCTGGCCACCCTTAATTGGTAGGCCACTACCCTTATCATCACTTGAACCCTGTTTTCTTCAAGCAGATCTAACTCCAAGCGCATGTTCTGATTATTACTCATCTAATCGTTGCTACTGATCCAGAAAAATGGTACATCGACTTCGATGGGGATTACTACCTCACATCCGAAGGTAAGGTTGTATGGGGTTTCACCAATGGCCACCATTTGAGTTATCCTGTAGGCCCAAAAGACCTCAGAAAACTTATCAATCCAAATGTCTTTGTGCATCTTAAGCATATTTTTTAATGCTTTCTTGATTATTTTATTAGCAGCTTCCACTTGCTCCTTGGCTTTTTGGTAGATAAGCATTATGAACCTAAGGTCTATTGAAAAATAAACATAAAATTCTCTAAATTTTGAGTTATCAAATTGCTTTTCATTGTCTACCATCAGTACTTGAGGTAAACCGAACCTATAAATTACGTTATACTTGATGAATGCTGTGACTTTCTTCTCGATGATAGTGGCTAACAGCTCATTTTCTATCCACTTAGTAAGTAATCAATGGCCACTATAGCATATTTTATGTTAGCCTAAGCAGGGGGCATGAGGCCAATGACATTTAATTCCCATTGAAAAATAGCTAAGGGCTTGTTAGGGACATCAGCTTCTCAAAGGGCTATCTTGGGAATTGTGACGTACCTGACATTCATGACAAGTTTTTGCTACCTAAGCCGCGTCTTGTGAGAGTGTTGGCCGATAATATCATTGCCTTAGGATTTTATGTGTCATGGAACGAGCTCCCCCATGCCCATCTCATATTCCACGATGGATTTCTTTTAGAACCCATGTCGCCTCTTCAAGTCCAAGACATCTGAGATATGGGATGTTGAACCTCGTTTATATAATATTTGTTAATAATGCTATACCTTACCGACCTATTTTTTATTCTTCTCGCTTCATTCCTGTCATTTGGAAATTTTTCTTCTTGGATATAGGATTTGAGCTTTTCCATCTAGTTACAGTGAAATTCAATTGTGCTACAAAGGGTCGATCATTGCTCACATCAGTGCTCTTCTGCTCTAGTACTTCAATTGGAACCGAGGCTGAAGTATTTCTTTTAAAGGTAGAGGCCAGTTTTGCTAGAATATTTACCCTTGAGTTTTCTGACGTTGGGATCTGCTTTATCGTGACAATCCTTAGAATACCTAGAAGTTGTTTGTCTTTCTCTAGTTAAGCTTGTATATTGTTTTCATAGGCTTAGATATGTTTGTTAATTTAGCTGGCTATTAGTTGGGAATCATGTTGAATGTCTAAGCTTGTTATCCCCAAAGCCTGAGCTAAATTGATTCTTGCGATCAGAGCTTCGTATTCTGCTTCATTGTTTGTGACCTCAAGTTGAATTTTAAGGAATACATGACCTCGATTTCATCTGGGCTTACAAAGACAACTCTGATTCCTTCCCCCTGTGAATTTGAAGCTTTATCAATAAAGAGACTCCAGATCAGCTCGGCTATACTTGCGAAAAGTATATACCCTTGCTCTTGATCCATGGGGCCTTCCACAATTTGATTGATAAAAAGGTGTTCAGATCTTGATCTTTCTGTTATGAAGTCAATCAAGACTTGTCCTTTTATTGCCTTCTTGGGTTTGTAACTAAAGTCATACTCGTTGACCTCGATTGACCATTTTACTATCCACCCTAATAGGTAGGGTCGATGTAGGATCTACCTCAAGAGCTGATTTGTTAGTATTACCACTTAATAGGCCTATAAGTATGGTTGCTACTTCTTTACTACCAATGCCAGTTTCTCAAGTAAAGAGTATCTCGATTCAGTGTCCAAACAACTCCTTGCTGGTATAATAAATGGGGTGATTGATTTTTTCTAAATCCTTCTTTACCAAGATTGAGCTTACAGAATGGTTGCTTACTACAAGATAAATGTATAGCATATCTCCAATCTCAAGGTTTGTCAGGTGCGATAGTGATACGAGATATCAGTCCACTAAATCTTTTTCTCTTTTTTCATGATCTGAAAGAAAGGGAAACACCTATCAAATGCCTTACATAGGAATCTGCTCCATGCTATTAACTGTCTAGTCAGACTCTGTAATTCTTTGAAGATAGATTAGGATTTGAGATCCAATATAGCATTGATCTTCTGTAGATTAACTTTGATGTTACGTTCGCTGACCATATATCCCAAAAACTTCCCAAACTGGACTCCAAACGCACACTTCTCGAGATTTAGCTTCATATTGTATTTTCATAAGTAAAAGAATGTTTATTTTAGGTGTTTTGGATGTTCTCGGGCCTTTAGTGATTTGGTGATCATGTTGTCGACAAAGACTTCCATAGTTATTCTAGTCAAGAGTCTAAAGACCTGATTAACCAGTCTCTAAAATGTAGCCTCTGTATTCTTCAGCCCAAAAGGCATTACTTTGTAACAGTATAACTCTTCGTCAGTGATAAACACAATTTTCTATTTATCTGACTTGTGCATCCTAATCTGATTGTTTCCCGAGAATGCATCTATGAAGCTTAGCAACTCGTGTCCCGTTGTTGAATCTACCAGTTGATTTATTATGGGGAATGAAAAGCTATCTTTAGGATAGACTTTATTTAGATCAGTGAAATCTACACACATCATCCACTTCTCGTTAGCCTTTATGACCATAACCACATTTGAAACCCATTCTAGATAGTGCATTTCCTTAATAAAATCAGCCTTCATCAATTTTTTCTCCTCGGCATGTATAGCCTCTCTTTGTTCGATGTTGAACGGTCACCTCTTTTGTTTTATAGACTTGTATTGGTGGTCAATTGCAAGTTTATAGGAAATTACTCAAGGATCTATCCCCGTCATATCTTCATGAGTCCATATGAACACATACATATGCTGCCTCAGAATATTTTTAAGTATCACCTTTTGTTCCTTAAAGAGATGAGAACCAATTTTGACTGTTTTTGAAGGAGCTTCTTGGTTCAAGACTACAAATTCAAGTTTTTCTGTTGACTCTAATGTTAGGGGCTCGTTACCTTGTTTAGCCTCCTTGTTTGAATTTTGTATTACCTACTCAGGTAGCAAGTTCTCATTATTAACTTTGAGGATTTCTCCTCAATGTCGTTTTGATAGGTAATACGACCTTTTTATGGAAGCTGCAAAGACTATTCTGGCTTCTTTTTTATTTATTTTCATTATAGCGATACCTTTCCCTACTCTAAATTTTAGCTTCAAGTAATGAATGCTTTCTACTTCTTTTGTAGTTCTAAGGAAATATCTTCTGAGAATTATGGTATAAGGCATTTTAAAATTGATTACTTAGAATTCAACTATTGTTGTCTTCTAATATGGTTTTTCTTCCATAGTGATGGGCAGCTGAACTACTCCCAACGGGTAAATGCATGATTCGCCAAAGCCATAATGAGTAATTTCAATAGGTCTCAGCCTCAAGTCTTCAATTCCAAGAGAATCTAAGGTTTCTTTAAAGATGATGTTGGCTGAACTTCTTGTATCTACTAATATTTAGCTAACTTGAGCATATTTCATTGCTAATGTTATTACTATAGCATCGTCATGTGGGTAATGTACCCCCACCTCATCCTCGCCGGTGAAAATAATCCGAGGCAATCTTTTACTTTTTCTCAACTCTGACATTCATAACGTGAATGTCAGAGGCAAAATTTGGCAACGAGTATCTTGAATATTTCTTTTTTGCCCAGTTCAGATTTTTCGCTAATGTGGTTCCACCGAAGATCACCATAGTGCGATCTTTGTATGCTTTCACATGCACAATCATTTGATTGGTAATGTCAAGCCCTTCCTCACCGTTTGCTACGAAATCTAGCAAATAATTATTTCAAATGAGTACCTCGACCTGATTCCTAAGGTCGAAACACCTATTCATTAGGTGTCCAGCGCTTTGGTGAAATTCGCAAAAATTACTTTTTGTGCTCTCGTTCGACTTTGTTTTTATAGAATGAGGTTTTATCAATATAGTTCCCTATCTTCTGATTTCTTGTAGAATTTGTGAAAGATAAGTGTTTAAAAGAGTAAAGATTCTCTCTTCTTGGACTTGGGCTACTCTTCTTGTGTCAGGTTTTCTCGGTAAACGTTGTCCCTTCATGAGGAAATCATCTTCCCTATTACTCGTTTCGTTTTGGTCGGGTATCCAACCCTCTTTTCTATAAGTATCTCAAAAATTTCTCCTGTCATCTCGCCTTCTTCTCTGGTCTGTCTTCTAGTCCCAACGTCTTCTCTTCGTTTAACTTGAGAATGACCTGCTCTGTAATTTCCACTTCGTCTAACAACTTCCTCTGAGCCTTTTCATAGGTAGCGATGGACAATTTTTGTATTGCATACCATTATCGGTTTACTCGTAGACCTCCCCTAATTCCATTACTTCATCATGGTATCTTTTAACAAAGCTCCTGAGACTTTTTCCTTCTTTTTGGTTTATGAGCAACAACGAACTAGTGATTTTAAGGCTAACAGTTGCCCCTCTCAACTTGTTAGTGAACACTTCGTATAATTGTTCGAAGCTATAAATGCTACCAAGGGTTAAACTAGTGAACCACTTTCTTACTTGTCCTTCTAATATTAACGGGAACAAGCAGCATTTCTGGGATTCATCAAGCCCTTGGATCAACATCATCTCTCTGTAAAAATCCATATGTAGGAAATGTCAATTTTTCCTAGAAAGAGATTTATTTGAAGCATCTTGAACTTTCTATGAAAAGCAAGACTTGGAATTTTTTGAGAAAATAGGGATTTGGAAAGCAATCCCAAATGAGATGCTGACTTATCATCCCTTCCTTGTCCTCATGTTTTCTAGTCCTCTAACTCCTCTACCAACTTTTTAACGCAAGCTTCTAGATTGTCAACCTTATTGTTGCATTCCTTAGGCCCCCTTTCTCGAAATGAACTTTGTTGAGAACCCTTTCTCTCCATTTGTCGTTTTCAGTTAAGGAACGTTCTCATATCTTTTGGACCAAAAATGTTCTCTGACCCCTACTTGCAAATAGTTGCCGAATTATCTAGAGAATATTGGGATTTTAGTCTAGGTCATTTACCGGAACCTGAAAACACAATCAGAGGAGGAAAATCGCTTTCAGAATGTATAAATAATTAAGGAAACACAATCAGAAGAAGGAAGGTCAGTTTTTCCTGTAAAGGGATTTATTTGAAGCATCTTAAACTCTTTAGGAAAAACAAGACTTAGGATTTTTCGAGAAAATAGTGATTTAGAATGTAATCCCAAACGAGGTGCTGACTTATCCCCTTTTTTGTCCTTATGTTTTCTAGTCCTCTAACTCCTCTACTAACTTTCTAACGCAAGCTTCTAGATTGTCAACCCTGTTGTTGCATTCCCTAGGCCCCCTTCCTCGAGATGAACTTTGTTGAGAACCTTCTATCTCCCTTTACCGTTTTCGGTTAAGGAACGTTCTCATGTCTTCTGAACCAAGAGTGTTCTCTGACCCTTACTTGCAAATGGTTGTCGAATTATCTAGTGAATATTGGGATTTTAGTTTGGGTCATTTATCGGAAGCTGAAAACACAATCAGAGGAGGAAAATCACTTTCAAAATATATAAATAACTAAAGAAACATAATCAGAGGAGGGAAGGTCAGATAAAGGGATTTATCTGAAGCATCTTAAACTCTTTAAGAAAAACAAGACTTAGGATTTTTCGAGAAAATAGGGATTTATAATGTAATCCCAAACGAGGTGCTGACTTATCATCCTTTCTTTGTCCTTATATTTTCTAGTCCTCTAACTCCTTTACTAACTTTCTAACGCAAGCTTCTAGATTGTCAACCCTGTTGTTGCATTCCCTAGGCCCCATTTCCTCGAGATGAACTTTGTTGAGAACCCTCTCTCTCCCTTTGTCGTTTTTGGTTAAGAAACGTTCTCATGTCTTTTGAACCAGAAGTGTTCTCTGACCCTTACTTGCAAATGGTTGCCGAATTGTCTAGGGAATATTGGGATTTTAGTCCAGGTTCTCTAATAAACCTAAAAGCAATATCTTTTGCTTATAACTCTCCAAATAAATAGTTGGAAACCTTTCTATTTTCTTTTTGTGGTTATGTATCTCCTTCTAGTGATATTTTGTCAAAGATTGGTTTTGTGATTCTTAGTATACGAAATACTTAAAATGCTACTTTCACTGCCTCTATCGGTGTAGGTGTTCTCAGCTCATGAGAACCAGCTTGAAACATTTTTTTCATCGTCGTAACTTCCTCAACCAACGCTTGGACCTATCTACCTTTTTCTGCATGTTATTTTCCATTGTCGGCTAGTATCTTAACCAACCATGCAGTTTCTGTGACTCCTGGGTTAGAGGGATTTTAATGTGGAGATAAAGCCTCTAAACCTTTATTTGCGCCTTCTAAGGGCGGTAGTCGATTATCATTATTTTGGTTGATCGTCGTTATCTCTTCAAGAAGATTATCATAGAGATTTTTTCTTATCGTTGTTCAGTTTCTAGTTTTATAAGTTCGCGTGGTCGCCATGATTTTCCTTTTAATTGCAGTTGTTTCTGTCTTTTTGTTCAGATTCCCATAGATAGAGCCAAATATTAATGCAGCAAAAATCCTTATGTGGACTTAGTGCACCAGCATCAATCTTCTTCACTTGTTTGAATGTCATCCAACTTGAAACCACAACAAGAATAAAGGAGGTGAAAAGCCGATAGTCTGATGAAAACCCTTCGATGCTTAAGTTAAAGTTTTGCTTGTTGATACTTGAGAAAGATAAGCAATGAGACAAAAACTATTTTTTCAAAGACAAACTATATAGGTATTCTGAGGTTGTTTCATCATGTGTATCTGATTGTTCTCGACTCTTTTTTATAGGTTGCTTTAAGTTTTTTAAATTTAGTATAATTTCATGGAACTTGGAAATAACAATCCTAGTTATATTTTTCTTCAGAGAATTACAGAGATTCTACTTTATAAGCATTAGCTTTCTAAATTTTGTGGGATCTTGAGTTCTTCTTGCATAATATGTCTATCAGACAATGGATCTTTATTATGGAACAAGCTCTATTTACAGAATATATCCACTAGGCTAAGACTTCTTATTAGGGAATAATTCGACAACAAATTTACAAGATAATGAATTATTTTTAGATACACAACTGTTAAAAGGTCTCGAAAGTCTTTACTTGAGACTTTTTTATCCATCTGAAATGAGCTCAAAATGTGTTGTATATCTAAGACCCCTGCCATGCTGTACCCGAGACCTTCACAAGCAGGAGAGGTCTCGGAATTGGTTCCCAAACCTGAAGTCTTTCTGTCTGAGCATGGGAGATATGTCTGAGGTCCTTGTAATCCCCTAGTCGGTATCCATGTGCTTGGGCCAAACTTGAGTTTCACATAACTTACTTAAGGGCTATGACCTTTTGAGTTTTACTTAGGCTTCAAACTGTTTCCCAACAATTATCATACAATTTTTATTTGCAAAAAATTTACTTTTATATTGGAGATTTTAGAAAATGCCAATTTCGATGGGTTGTTTCACATATTAGTTACAAATATCTTTAACGTTTCTCATATTCATCTTTTTCATCCATAAGGTTTTAGAAAACTTCACTTTCATCCTCAAATAATTTATTCTATAAATTATAAAATAATTAGATTTTGATAAACTACATTGTAAAGTCATCATTTTTTTGTTTTATAAAAAAATGTAAGAAAAAAATTTCACTCATCCCCTATCGTTTATTTGATAAAGATAAATTAATATAAAAATATATATAATATATAATATTGGTGTAAAAATACAAAAATATCTTTAAAATATAAAAAAAAATAAAAAAAATTTGAAGAAAAAAATTCCCTTTTGCTTTTACCCCTTCTTTCTTATATTCACCATTCTGTTTCACCCATGACCCAAGCATCTGACTCAAGAAGAATCAAAAAATTTGGAAGACTACATCAGCAAATATATTTATAAATTGCTTGTTAACGCCTGAAGGGCAAAAAATAATATCAATATTTTATTTTTTGTTTGATTTGTAAAAAATTGTTGGGTTGTTTGTTGTGACAGTGATATGCATATAAATTTTAATTCATAGATGATACTGATGGTGATTTGACCATGACTGGATAAAAGTGAATTTTTCTAAAATTTTAAAGACTAAATAGATGAATATAAGAAAAATTAAGGTTGTTAGAGATTAATGTGTAAAATATCATGATTAAAATGACATGTTTTGAAATTTTAAGACTAATGTTATGAATATGAGAACCGTTAATGATGTCTTTGATTAATACGTAAAATAATTCAACTAAAATTATATATTTCTTAAAACTTAAAAGATTAAAGCAAAATTACTCTATTTTTAATTTAATATTAGAATAAAGGCGAGAATAAGAGAGTAATTATTACTGATTTCTCATCTAAATTAAGGTAAAAACATAAGGAAAAAAAAAACATTTAATTTTGTTTTCTGCATTTCACATTGATTAAAATAGTAGAGTTCTCTATGATAATTTTTTCAAATTAACCAAAATGAAATAAAATAAAATATCATTACTACTCATTTAGTTTTGCACTTGAAATATTTCAAAATGTTGGATTAATTAGTATACCATGTCAATATCATATCCATCATTAATACATTTATTGTTATGCCATTTTTGAGTTGTGAAAGTATTTTATATTTTCCTTTAATTTTGTTCATAAGTCCTTCCATATAGGTGATAATTTGAGTTATTATGTGTATTCGTATCCTATTATATTATATTCGTGTTGTTAAATAAAGGTTAATATAAATTTAATTCGTTTAATAATTATGTCAATAATTAAAATCTTTAATTAAACATAATTATTAAACTATTAAATGGATTATAATTGTATCACCCACTTAACATATTTTTTTAATATTTTAATATATTTTTAAAATAGTTATGATGCTACTTACTCAAATGTAATTAATTTTATTTTATATATAACTAAATATCTTTTAAAATATGATAAATATAACTAAATATTTTTTAAAATATAAAAAATAAAAATTATAGTTATTAAATCATATTTAAAGTCCTCGACTTAAAAAAATGTAAAATTGTAAGTCTGACATGTAGAAATAAAATAAACAAAATAGAAACACTCAAATTATTTGTTTAATTTTCATAGGCTCTTGCTTTGATGCTTTGACGTTGTTTTAAGAAATTTTTAATTAGGCAATATTTATTATAACGAGTAATTTATTAGAATTATTTTTAGTGGACATTTATTTGTTGATTACTTGGCAACTTGTCTAATAAAAGATGACGTAAAATACGTTTTCTTGTCTTATTGCTTTAAATATTTAGTGTTTAAACAAAATAAAGTCAAAACTCTGGATGGGCTAAGCGAAACATGTCATCGGATGATACGTTATTGTATTAGTCAGCGCATAAAACGCGTAATATAAATAGGAACATTTATAATCCTGTAGATCTGTTTCAATTAATTATTAATAATTATCATGGATTAGAAATATAATTATAAGGGAGTAAGTTTAGGAGTGGGAATTGATTACAAAGACCTGTCACTTTCACACCAAAATTGGTAAAATTGAGTTAACATAAGATAATTTAATTATTAAATGGTAATAATAATAAAAGACAATTAATAATTATGTTAAGTTTATATTTAAATAATTATGTCATGTTAATATATTTATAATTTAATAAATTTATTTTATATTTTTTAAATTTTAAAAAATATTTAATTATATTTATTACATTTTAAAAAAATAATTTTTTATATTTCATGATATCCCTCTATATGGTTGGTCAATTCATGTTTGCTTCTCACTCTACTGATTATGCAGCTGTTCTTCACCTTCTTTGTTATGTCAAAGATGGTATTTTCCATTGGTCTACATTTCTCTGCACATTCCTCCTTGAATTATGCGCCTACTCTGTTTCAGGTTGGGCTAGTCATGCTGATCGGCGCTCCATTGCTGACTTTTGTTTTATTTTTTTACGAGGCTCTCTTATTTCTTAGCGAAGTAAGAAAGAAATTGTCACTGCACGCTCCAATATTGAAGCGAAATATTATGCAATGGCTGATACTATCCAAGAGCTTGTGTGAGTTTCGTTGGTTAGTGATATGGGAGTTCATGGTACTTCGGCTACATCTGTTTACCGTGACAATTATAGTGCTAAGCAAATTGCTCACAACAATAATTTTCATGAGTGCACGAAACATATTGAAACTGTCATTTTGTTCGTCAGCAACTCAGCATTTCACTCGGGTCATCGTCCAACTTCATTCGATTTCCTCCATTACTAGCTAGAGCACATTTTCACTAAAAGTCATCTTTCTGGTCGCTTTTGTGGCTTGGTTTCCAATATCAAGTTCTTCCACTGCACCATCTGGAGTTTGAGTGGGTATTAGATTTATAATAGGAATCTAATAATAGTTAAAATTCGTATTTTATAGAGCAAAAACCTTCGAACATAATAATTTTTAGATGTATACAAACACAATCTTGAAGTCTAGTAAACATAATCAGCTTGTATTCTTAGTTATGTTCGAAGTTCATATT
>JAXCLQ010050546.1:0-11994 GCA_035584115.1 Cedrela odorata | reverse complement strand
AGTTAGTAACTCTTGCACCCACGGTGACCCGAATCAAAACATAATTACGTATTTTGCTTAAAACAGACATTTTTCATCTCAATTATAACAAAAACGCGCATAGGCTGTTAAACATAATTCTTACTAGCTCGCAAGTCCCATATTTATTACGAGACTCAACTAGATTAGAATAAATATGAATTAATGAATAGAGCCATAAAAATGCATTATTCATTCAAAAACTTTACATATTGACAACATTTTCAATAAATATTTTATAACCTTATACTCGGCATATAAAAACATCAAAATCCACAATTTTCATACAATTTTTAAAAATATGCTTAGATAACATATTATTTCAAAAATAATACAAATACATGCACAATTTACTTACCTCTATTCCCGATTCCTCGAGTATATTTTTATGTCTATGACTCGTACTAATTTCTTTCTCTTTCTCTTTTTTCTTTCTTTTCCTTTTCCTTTCTTCTTTTCTCCTTTCTTTCCTCACGTTTTCTTCTTCTTTTATGTCTTTGCTTATTTCTTTCTTTTCTTCTTTTCTGTCATTGTCCTACATAAATGTATGGATTCAATTTAGAAATTGAATCATTTCTTTATTTCTTATTTACATTTAAATGAAATAGATGGCTAGGATGAATTCCTTTAATTCAATGGCCAAAATTATTGCCACCTATTTTCCACGTTAATTGGCTCAAATTCATACATATCATAAACTAAAACACTTGGCCAAAATAATGCCAAATGGATGGGTTAAATCAAAGCAAATAGATGGTTAAGATTGAATGATAAATAAATGGGCTAGAGGGATGGGCTAATTTCATGCTTGGGCCTAAACAACTCATTTCCCACAACTAAGAAAAAAGTAATCCAACACTATTTTAAGCCCAAAATCCAATTATAAATTGAAACTCTAAACTAAATGAAATTTTAATTAAAATACATAACACCAAATTATACAATTGAAATTTTAAAATACTGTGAACGTTACAAAAGATGTACTATATCTTTACCTAGTAGTGAGTGACCATGTTGTAAGTTCAATTCTTGTAAATGAAGATACAAAGAAAATTCATCGGCCTATCTACTACACTAACAAAGAATTGTAAAAATTGGCGTTGGCATTAGTGGTAGCAACGAGGAAGTTACGACCTTACTTCCAAGTTTATCAGATTATTGTTTTAACAAACCAGCCCTTTAAGCAAATGCTCTACCGATCTAATCTATCTAGTCGGTTAGTAAAATGGTCGATTGAACTTAGCGAAAACGATATTTGCTACAAACCTTGGCAGATTTTGTGGCGAAGAGATCAGTATCCGAATATCTTCTTGTCCTGCTAATTACAGAAGGTTCCTTGGATCAAGTACAAGGGAACCAACCCTTACTAGATGAGATCGAGCTGGTTTGAAATATTTTCATTGACTGAGCTTTGAATGCGTAAGGAGGATGAGTCGACATCATTATCGTAAGCCTGGATGGAATCGAGGTAATGTACCTATTAAGGTTCGACTTTAAGGTCACCAATAATGAGGCAAAGTATGAGGCATTAATAGTGGGTATCAATTTGGTTAAGACATTAAGGATCATAAGCCAGAACATTCACCGTGACTCCCATTTAATTGCAAGTCAAATTAGTAGACAGTTCCAAGCTCATGAGGGCAACATGCAAGCTTACTTAGACAAAGCTAAGCAACTTTTAAGTACCTTGAAGACAGTTACGTTAAAATAAATTCCGAGATCAGAGAACTCAAGAGCTGGCATTCTAGCCAAATTAGTCTCTATGTTCAAAGGAAGTACTCCAGCCTCGGTTCTAATAGAGCATTGAAGTGGGAAGTGACTAACTCGTCGTCGCTGAACTAGATTCTTGCTATTCTTGGATGAATGAGATAATCATATTTCCAAGAAAAAAAAAACTTTCGGAAGATAACGATAAGGCAAGAAAGATTAAAAATAGGTCTGCAAGGTACACAGTTTGTAACACCCCATTCTCATACTTATTCAATCAATCATTATTATATAATGCTACATCATTTCATATAAAGAGTGTTACTATTACATAATTCTTAAATGTCTATAATTTCTAAATTCCTCATACGTATAAAAAGTTATCTAATATAACTAATTCTCAAACTCATAATTACTCTATTAATTACACATATGACCAAGATTTTCATCTATACTTAACTAACCTTGCACGCGTCCTTTGTCACTTTTACATACTATTCTCTTAAAAATAAAATTTTTACAATAAAGAGTGAGATAACATCTCAGTAAGTAAACCTGACAAGTTTTTCATATGTCGATGTGCTACAGAACATAAATAATCAAATAGATCAATACATTTTTCAAGCTTTTCATATTATTTCCTTTTCAAAGCAATCATATTTGCATAAATAAATCAATGAATTTTCAAACTATTAATTTACACAGGAATTCATTCATATTTCAAACATTTACAGAATGACTCAGTTAATTAGTGTCACCTGCACCCACAGTGATCTGGATTCAGAACGTGATCACGTATTCCACTTAAAACGGACATTTTCATATCAGTTATAACAGAAACGTGCATTGCACATTAAACAGAAATGCGCGTTAAATAGAATTCTGCATAGCTTGCAAGTCCCACTTTGACACAAAACCCGACCAAGTCAGAATAAACATTAATTAACAACTAGAGCCATCAAAATTATTTTCATTCAAAAACATTTACACATTGACATCATTTTTCAACAATCATTTCATGAATTTGATATCCATATATAAAACATTCAAAATCCATAACTTTTATATTGTTTTCAAACAGATGCTTAGATATCTTATTATTTCAAAAGTAATAAAAATACATGCCTAGTTTATTTACAACAAAGGGAGAGTAATCACTTCCATTAATGATTCTTCCACCTAATTTGATCTTTCTTCCGGATTCTCGTAGCTTAATACCACAAATATTTAAGTCATGTCTTCTACTATTTAATAAATCAATATAAATATTTTAAATGCTATATTTGTAAAATTAGTGTCTAAAATTCCTTAGTTTTACCTATATCACTAAGTTTAACTAATTAAGTCATTTATCTAATTTTTAATAATGAATTTCTATTACTAACTTATGTTAATTCTTGTCTCCGACTACCTTAAATTTATATATTTTCTTCTAAGTAAATAAATACAATTTTTATTTAAATACTGTAGCTATGATACTGTTTATACCAGAATTACTATAGCATAACACTGTTTATACCGGATTACTGTAGCTAAAGTACTGTTTATAGTGGATTTACTGTGCAAAATAGTACTATGCAGATTAAAACTACTGTGTAAACCATTATTGTGTAGATCGAAGTTACTATAGCAATTTTCAAAAACACTGTAACAATCTTCAAAATTACTATTCATTCGAGAGAAAAATACACTAATTTCTTCCCACAAACACCTCAATCAATGCTAAATCAATCCAATACTATATTTCCTACTTCACTTCAACTCAATTTAACCTTTTCTATTTAGAATTTAATATAATTTATTTGAATAAATAGTAACTAAATTCTCAATTAACCATAAAATTCTAAAATTCAAGTTTTTATCGGGTTATAAAGCTTACCGGTAACTGAAATTTGAAAGAAAAACGCTCGAATTCAGAGTAATTTGGCCAGAATTTGAGAAGGAAAAAAGAGAGTAAGGTTACGTTTCTTTAAAATGAAATAGCCGAATGGCTACTGGAATGGGAAGAAGATGGGCAAAATGAGATATATGGTGGGAGGCAAAATATCAATTAAGCCCCTTATTCTTTTTAATATTATAAATATAGTTTAAAACTTTTAAAAACTTTCATTTTAGTCTTTTTAAAAAAATTCTAAAATAACCTTTAATGTTTCAGAATCTTTACAATTAAGTCTAAAATTAATTAAAACACTATTTTTTTAATCTAAAATTTACTTATAAGTTTACTTTATAACATTAATTTTGGATCTAAACAAATAACACTATTTTGAGTCTAAAATTCAATTATTTACATAAAAATTACAAGTTACATGAAATTTTAATTAATCCAATAATATCAAATTATTTGATTAAATTTTCTATATAGTATAGATGCTACAATTACAAATTTCTAAAATTGCAAGTGTTAGACAATTATCGATGGAGAATTATCAAACGGGGGTTCAGTACTCCTTATTTGAGGTGTTTAAGACCTAAAGAAGTAAGCATGGGAGAGCCTACTCTATGGCACACAAAGTCTTAAGATAAAGGTATTATTGGCCTACACTCTTGCAAGATATAACTTAGGTTGTGAAAACTTGTCACGAGTGCCAAGTACATAGCTATGTATTAAGGCAACCCTTTGAGAAGTTGGTGTCTCTGTCAAGTCCTTGGCCATTTTTCCAATGGAGGTTGGATCTCATTGGCCTCATGCCTCCCTCTCGAGCTGATATAAAATATGTAGTAGTGACCATTGATTACTTCACTAAATGGGTGAAAGCCAAACAATTGGCTAGCATCACTGAAAAGAAGGTCACGACAGTCATCAAGCAAAATATTAATTATCGGTTCGGGATACCTCAAGTGCTTATTGTAGGAAACAAAAAGCAATTTTGACAACTTAAATTTCAGGGATTTTTGTGAAGACTTCTTAATTGATCTCAGGTTTATGATACTTGCTCACTTAAATGCTAACAGACAAGTGAAAGTTGCTAATAAAGTAATCAAGAAAGCACTAAAAAAATCTCATGAAGCACCAGGGTACTTAGATTGATAAGCTTCCAAAGCTCATTTGGGCCTACAGAGTAACTCTGAAGGTAACCAACAGGGAAACTCCCTACTACTTGGTCTTTGGGTGTGAAGTAGTCATTCCAATAAAGGTACCAACTTTCTAAGTTAGTAATTACGATGAGGTGGATAATGACCAAAACATACATTTGGAGCTTAATCTACTTGAAGAAAAGAGAGATCAGGTGATGGTGAAGGTGGCAGCCTATCAGCAAAGAGTGGCTAAATATTACAACAAGAACGTCTCGATGCCGTACTTTCCAAGTTGGAGACTGAGTCTTAAGATAAGTCACCTTGAACACTAGAGTGCCAGGAGAAGGTGTTCTTGGGGCTAATTAGGTAGAACCTTATAAGGTCACCCAGATTTTAAGACTTGTAGTCTATAAGTTAGAGTCATTAGACAAGAGTAGGGTTAAGAAGTCATGGAATATAGAATGACTAAAGCTGTATTATCCTTAAGGATTATCAGAGATTTGTAAAACTTTTGTAATGAAAGTAATGCAATAAATTTACTATTTTTCGATGTCAACAACACTCTTGATAATAAGGATACACTGATGAACAAGTTATCCTCAAATTAAAAAACCAAAGAATCTCATTTGTCTAGGGTAATAACATTCATAGTTCGAATAAGCCTTGAGCTTAACCTTAGGACATGAAAGAACGAAATGGTCCTCAGACGTCTACATCTCATTCATCTCATAGTAATTTATCTATAGCTCAGATAAACCCTAAGCTTGACCTCAAGACGTAGAAGAATAAAATGGTTCCTAGATGACTACGTTATACTTTTATCCCAAGGTAATAACATTCATAGCTTGAATAAGCCCTAAGCTTGACCTTAAGATATAAAAAAGCAGAATGGTTCTTAGATGATTACGTTCTACTTTCATACTAAGGTAATATTAACTGGTCATCTCGAATGAGTCTTGAGCTAAATTTTAGGACGTATAAGAGTAAAATGGGTTTTAGGTGATTATATTTCACATTGATCTCGAGGTAATATTATCTAGAGTTCAAATAAACCTTGAGGATAATCTCCTCATGATGCATATAGGTCTAATGGTTTTTAGATGACTACGTTAAATAAATTTAAGTCAGGATAATAATATTCAAGACCCATAAAAGCTTTGAGCTTAGGATGTGTCAGTGCTTAGTATAGTTTCTACTTAAAGACGTTTTCTCCAAAGAGAGAAGATCTGGAGACTAGCTTGTAGCAGCTCAAGTTTTACATTCTCAGCTCAATTCAGATCATATTTTTCAGAACATTAATTGGCATTAGTCAAGTTTTTATAAGTTATGCAAAAATGCCAAGTATGAAAACAGCTAGTAAGCAAAGAAGCAAAAAAGTCCACACAAGTCCACACAAAGTTCTCAATTAAAGTTAGGTTCATTACATTTTTCCGAAAAAAGAAAAGAAAAGTTCAAATATTCATTCATCCTGGTTGGCTAGATTATTGGGTGGATTGAAAGGAACATTAGCTTAGTCGATAGTAGGAGTAGAAGAGGCAATCTTTAAGCTATCATGGGGGGTTACCCATAGAAAGGATATTGTCTGAAGAGTTTCCACTCAAGGGTGTAATCTTAAAGCCTCATATAACTATTTCAGTCAAGGTTAAGATACCAGCCTTAAAATGTCTCATAGGTCAGGTCAATTCCTTTATTGACCTGATCTACGATGGTGGCCTCAACCACCCCCTCAGCTTCTTCAAGTTTAGTGGCCAAGAACATGAACTTTTTATTCTCAACTACCAAGCTCTCCTCCAATTCATGACATCTGTCCTCAAAACCCTGACGAAGCCCCTGACACTTTGCCCTGGATTCATTTAGTTGAACTCGACGTTGTTCATCCTCCTGCTAAACTTCGTTTGAGAAGACTCAGCAATTGCTACCCTAACATGAAGCTCTTCCATCCCCCTAGCCTATTTTTCTTTCTCAACTTTAAACTAAGTCTGCTCCACGACTAAGTTCTTCTCAGCTTTATCAACCTTTTGTTTCAACCAGTTATTATTCATTATTGATAGACCTAAGGAAACAACATCAATGGCATCTTGGTGCACGATGGCAGCATATTGCATTTGAGCAGATTGTTATAAATAACCAAATATTAGAAGAAGTAAAGAAAGTTTTATCGCCTAGAAAGTAAGGCAAGTGTCAACTTACATGGCTGAGGTACCTCAGCATGTAATCTAAAATTTCCCAAGGCATAGCAGCTGAAAGGGCATTTGAATACTCAGACGGAATGCACATTACCTACTGATTGATGCAGGGGAGGAAATGGGCAAAAAACTTCGTCTTGTCTTTAGGAAGGTCTTTTGAGACAAGCTAGGGATAAAGAAAGTTTCCATCTGTGTCTTGAGTCGATGTCTCATTCTTTCACCTTAGCCCATCATCTTTATCCACCAACACAATCTTCCTCTTGTGTTTCCCATTATCTGCTTTGGGGCAATAGGAGGTAATAGGTCTCCTCGGATCACAACTCCTCTAGAAGAAGGAGAAATCTTATTGAAACCAGATCTAGTAATATCTTAAGGAGCAGAGGTCCCAGCAATGCCTTTGAAGGCATAAGGCCCAGCCTTGGTTCTTGGGTCCTTGGGAGCCCCTTCAACTTTCTTGCCCTTAGCCAATTTCCTCAGGGCATCTAGATAGTTTTGCACTGGTTTTTTTGGGGCCATTTCTTTTGGTGCAAAAAGAAGTCATATACGAGTCAATTATCATGATCCAACTCAAAAGAAAAGAGAAGAAGGTGCTTACTGACTAGGGTTTTTTCCAAGGCCAAATGGCTTTTAGAGACACAAAAGTTTACAAAATCTGATGAAATCAAGTTAGCATTAGGAAAAAAGGGATTTTTGGCTAGACGCTGAGGATCTAGCCACCCTTTTTAAATTTTAAGTTGAAAGCTTAAGATGATCACTCCAGGTAATTGCATCCCCAAATAATCTAGGCACCTGGACATTATTATCAAAATTTCATTCACCATTGATAAAAAAAAACCATTTATTTTTTTAATCCTTGTTACATGATGGATTACTCGTGATAAGATTATGTTTTTTGAGTCGGGTCTAAAGGTAATACTACCTAGGGTTTCTTATTAGGTTCATTTTTAACAAATACATATGTTGGGTATATGGCCTAAAATATACTTAAAAGCCCAATATACCATAAGCCTAGAATAAAATCTCATGAAAAGTTAAAGTAATGACCCGAGACCTTACCTGGTTCGAGAAAAATTGCCAAGAATATAATAAATGCCTCAGGAGTTGTAGAAGTCGACCGCTTAGGCTCTGTTGCGCAGGCCTTAGGTCAATATTTCAAATATTGGTCTTAGGACCTCTTTACGAAGATCTCAAGATAAGTTTACCAAAGGTCTTGAACCTGTTGAATTTGTCCCGGGTGGATGAAGAGCTCATAGATAAAAAACTTTCGAGGCCTCACCACAGTTATGTATCTGCGAATGATTCGTTTTCCTCTCTAAACTCTTCCCGAATTATCTTATAGCAAAGATTCTTAAAAGTAAAATTGTTTACAAAATAAGAATTTTGAGCCTAGAAGAACTTATCTTACAAAAAGGGCACATGATCCCATAAAATTCGGAAGCTGATGCTTACCTAATAGAATCTCTATGATTCTCAAGCAACGAGATCTTTATTTTCAGATTCCATAGAATTCTACTAAGCCTAAGAGATACAAACATCTATAAAAGAATACTAATGATGACTAAGTATGACTATTGAAAACTCTAGTTTCAAGAGCTTATATTTTTCTTTTCTTTACTCTCAAAACACAAAGCAAAGCCCTAACTTAAATATCGAAGGATTTTCGCCGGACAATCGTCTTTTTATCTCCATAGCTCTCAACTGTGATCATAGGTTAAACCATCAATTAAGCAAGAAGAAGAAGATTGTTACTGATGCATGGAGTCCGCAGAAGGATTTTTGTTGCATCAACGACATGTATTCGTTCTCTTTAATCATAGGGGCAGAATCTGAAATATGACTCCATAAAACAAATAGACCTGACAAAATTCTCCAACTATTAAGGTTCAATTGGTAAGGAGCAATGCTAAAGAACTCAAAAATCCAAGTGAAGTAATCTTGAAGTGGAAACCTGACTCTAATGTGAAATAGTTATTTATATAAAGAAATTTTACCGTCATAAAGGCAACTAGGAAGTTCGTTCGCCTCAAGAGCCCTAAGATAAATACCCTCAGAGATTTTATAGCAATGAGTATAGGTTTCTAGGTCTAATTTCATGATTATGGAGGGGAACTAGTCTGCTTCAAAAGTTGTCATTTGTTCCCTTATCTCAAAAGTAAGAGGGGGAGTACGGATAAAGGTTAGTTCTTCCTCAGAGTTGTTTCCCTTGGAAGTAGTCTCGTTATCACTTGAAACAAAACCTATTTTTGTTAACAAGATGGGAAAAATAAATTATCAAGAACTGTTCAGGATCATCAACAACTCATGGAAATTCAACTACGGTCTAAAACTCTAAAAAACTATCTAATGTTTGCTCAACAACAGAAATCCCAAAATCCATAAAGAGAAAGTTAAGAGAATATGAAAAGGTGATTCTAATTATATATATAATATAAAAAAAGGAAGTGGTGCTAAGATTGGGGATTGTCCCATCATCGTCTCTTCCATATTTTTTTGTTCAAGGATAAAAATGTCCCTGATCCCTACCTTAAATGGGGCGGGCCTCCATCCCCACTAGAATTTTTGTCATCCCTAGTACAGACTTCTATTGTTGTTAAGTTATATAAATTGTTTAATATTCATGAAGTGTAACAACTCTAATTCTAAAAAATATTAAACATAGTTTTCTTTATAATAAAAATATATCTCATACTTAAAACCTATCATTTTCAAATCTAATACACTTCTAAAAGAAACTTCTTCACCGACTACTTTCATCTCATAAAATCACAATACATAAACTTTGTTTTCATATCCATATTACAAAGTTATAAACAACTATTTACATTTTCAAAAGTTTGGAAAAGAAACAAGACAATATTTTCATTTCTTTCTTAATTGGAATTAGGGGTGGGCAGAACCAAACTGAACTAATTCGATGGTTTGGTTTAGCTTGGATCAGTTTGAAAATGTATTGGTTTAGTTTCAATTTTTAAAAAAACCAATCAACAAATATTGATTTAAACTTGATCCGAACCGAACCAACCAAACCAATCTGACCAAACCAACAAAAGTCAGTTCAGTTTGAGCTAAATTAAAACAAATAATTTTGGTTTGATTTAAAATTAGTCCCAAACCGAAGCAAACTTAACTTACCCACCCCTAGTTGGAATACCACCAGTCTCTTTAACAATTATACTTCCACCATTTCTAAGAACTTAAAAAGTAGAGGTGAGTTAACGCTTAATAGATATTTACATATAATGGCATATTTACATATAATTTATTTTCTATATTCTAATAAATTCTTAACAATAATACTTGAGATATTTTAATAATTAGCATCCACGTAGGACTACACAAAATACTTATCCTTTATTTTTAACAATTATATTTATTTAATTCCATGCATATTTTTGAGGTATTATTCCTAGTGATCACCGCCTATAAATGACTACATATTTTTGGGGCATTATTCATATGATTAGCTAATATTTATTTGAAAATAACACTTTACATATTTACATAATAAGAAATAATTGTTTTATAAATAGGCAAATTGTAAATAAGCAAAATGTCATTTTTACATAATTATTAGTTAGTTAATTGTTCAGTATATGTTAGTAATTTATTTATCGATTTGTACATAAAATGAAAAAAATAAACTTAAAAATAATTTGAGTTTCACAATTATTAAATTTATTCAGAAAATAAAAATATATATATTTAAAAAATAAGTTTGATTTTAATACTTTATGTTAAAATTTTTTTATTACTTATAACTTGTAACAAATTATATAAAAATTTAAAATAAAGAATAAAAATGGAGAACACTTAAATTTTGACAACAATATCCTTCGTATGATAACTAAACTCCTTATTTAAGAAATGTGTCAATTTAGTTGGACTCACTTTCTTCAATTCTTCCCTTCTATATTTAAAACCCTCTTACATCTCTTTGGGTTTTTTTTTTCGACAAAAATGATTTAATTTTTGGGTCAAATTATATTTATAGTCTAAGTTAAATTCACCTTATATTTATGACTAAATTACACCATTTATACCTATTTTTTCCCTGTTTTTTCATTTCCCTCCCAAACAAAAGAACCAATTTCATCTCCCTTCAACCCTTGAGAAATTTCCCATTTCTCTCAACTCTAGGCAAATTTCTTCCAGTTTTGCATTCTAAAAATAGTGTAATCCACAAGAGAATTTTGCAACGCGCCAAACTATAACATAATTGGTACGTTCCTCAACATAATTGGTACATTTTCTTTAATCCATCTGTAAAATGTGTGATTTGAGACATTTAAGTTTAATAAAATGTGTAAATAGTGCATAGTTGAGTGTATATTGTTGGGTATAGGCCATGGGATGTCTGGTTTTGTGTTGTTGAAATTATAGAAGATGAAGTTAAAACTTTGAGGGGTGATGTACTTCGTCGAGGGGCGATGAACTTCTAAGCCTTATTAACCTTGACGAAATTTCGTCGTCCTTCAATGAAGGTCATGGCCTTTATAAATTTCGTTGAGGGAGATGCAAGTCATTAAGACTGATTAAATTACAATAGAATTCTATAAATCTCGATAAAATTCATTGAGACAAGATGAATTTTGACTTATAGAATTCATTTCTAGAATAGACATGAATTCTAGAAATCTCGACGAAATTCATCAAGACTTGTCAACTTTCATCGAGATTTCCATAATTCATATCTAGAATGCATATGCATTTTGAAAATCTCAATGAAATTTATCAAGAATCGATTATATTCTTGATAAATTTTGTCAAGATTTCTATAATACATTTTCATTCTATTTTTCTCGACAAAATTTATTGAATGTCGTTTGTTTGGCTTGATAAAATTTGTAGAGGGGAATATGTACCCGATTGTTTTCAATGTTTTTTTTAAAAAAATATTTTTCACTCTTTTTTGCTATGATGATGCTGGATCAATAGGTACATCAAACGGTAATGTCAGTGTTGGAGATATGCCCAAAACCAATCGTGTCATACGGTCTAGGGACATCATCCTAATGTATATATAACTTTGTAAATTATTGTAAATTAGTTTATGATTAATAAAATG
>JAXCLQ010050506.1:0-18970 GCA_035584115.1 Cedrela odorata | reverse complement strand
TAATTACAAAAGAGCACATTAGCTTCATGAGAGTTCAATCTCTCAACCTCATATATGTAACCCACTTTGTATTTAACTAGAACTTGTTTATCTCTAGTAGTTATAATAATTCTGCTTCCAGGACCAAATCGATCAATCCCACTAGCTAAATATTCTAACTTTTCCGATTTATTCACATCATCGAGAACAACAAATACCTTCGTCAGGTGGAGCTTTTCCTTGATATATCCAGGAAGATTAGGAGTTGCTATTTTGAGATCTTCTAATATTTCAGAAAGAAGTCGTTCTCGTAGATGTACCAACCCACCCCTTTCCGATTCTTCCATAACATTTGCCATGAAGCTCCTATGCTCAAACTCGTCAGAAATTTTTTTGAAAATAGCTCCGGCAATGGTTGTTTTACCTATACCTCCCATGCCCCATATTCCTACGATTCGAAAATCCAACAAGCCCAAGCATAATAGTGATTGAACTTGCTCAATTCTGGAATGAAGACTGATAAAACCTTCAGAATCATTCGATACTGATAGTTCAATCTCTCAACCTCAT
The DNA here is from genome assembly GCA_035584115.1 of Cedrela odorata. Lineage (NCBI taxonomy): Eukaryota > Viridiplantae > Streptophyta > Magnoliopsida > Sapindales > Meliaceae > Cedrela > Cedrela odorata. The sequence continues at coordinate 18,421 of JAXCLQ010050506.1, read as the reverse complement.
CCCACTAAATAATAAATTAACATTTATTTGTTAAAACTAAAATGTATGAACTTTCTGTCTAATAACTTTCCTGCCCCTTCCTCTCGGGTTTCCTGTCAGTTTCTTGAAGCTTTCCATTAGAAATCTCTACTTTCAATCGTATTGGTCAATTTGAAATATATTTTTATATTGTAGATTTTGACCTTCGTTTTAGGTAATTAATGGATATCTCTTGTAAGAAATCACACGAAAATACAAAGTTTGGCCATTTTGTTAAAATGCTCTTGTTCTCATTTTTAAATGTATTTATAGAGTTTTTTATTTAAAAACTTTGAACAATATATTATTGTAAAGTGATGTGTAATTTATATGCAACTTTAATAATTATTAATTAAAAACAAACTGTTCCTATATTTTGTCTGTGAGAAAGTAAAAGAAGACGTTTAGTTAAAATAGTTTAGATTAATGATACACTTTGAAATTTGAAAAACTAAACGTAATATTATTAAAATTATTAAGAGAGTTATTATATATATTTCATATTCTATTTGACTTCGAACTTGACATTCTCATTCATCCAATAAGGGATGCATTCATCATATTTATTAGGGATGGTAATTTGGATTATCATGTCGTATCAAATAGAGATCAATTCAAATCCAAATCGTTTATTAATTGTGTTAAGAAAATCTAATATGAATACGATTCATTTATTAAACAGATGATTCGGATATAATTCATTTAGATACGATTAATAAACAAATCATAAATGAATAGTAAATGAATCATAAACGAATTGAAACAATCCTTATATTTATTTGTAACACGAATTTATTTACGATTCGTTTATTCGTTTAAGATAAAAGAATTATAAATACATTAAGATGATCATTTTATTCGCTTATGATACAAATTCATTTATTATTCATAATTTAAACGAATATAGTGGTTTAAACACGAATACGACATGATTATTAAAAGATGACAAGAATACGACCCATTTATTATTCGTGTTAAATTTTTCAAATCTAAATATGTTTATTTGTTACAAATTCATATCAAATAATCGTATTGTGACACATATTATTACCCTTACTATTTATCATGGGCCTACTTCTGTATTGTCCATCCCTATTAACTTTGAAGGACACATCCAACGTGGCAATTCCATATTAAGGTGCAAGGTACAAATTTTGGAAGGTCACATGTGGATATGAAGTTAAGTCCGCTCTAATACCATTTAAGCTTACCTGACCCATATTGTTTATCCCTACAAATTTTAAGTGAAATGAATTTGAATATACTCTAATGCCACTTATGCCTACCTAACCCATATTGTCCATCACCATAAATTTTGGGAGGCCTACATCTAATATAATGATCCTATTTGACTCGTATCCATGTATTTTGTTGCTTTATTTAAAAAAAAAAAAAAAAGACAGTAATACATGTATTCATGTATTTTGTTGCTTTATAAAAAGAATCAAATTTTGACTCAACCAAGAAAAGAAAATTTTTCAAAAATAGCCACTTTTATTAATTCATTTACTAATAGTCATGTTATTAATTAGTTTATCAAAGAAATCAAATAATATATATTTAAACAAAAATGTCATCCTATATTCAAATCAAAAAATAAGACAACAATGCGTGTACAGAACTAGATATCAGGCACAACAGTACATGCACGGTTTTCTTAAATTTCAATTGGACCCAATTTTTCAAATTTTGAATGGATCCTATACTTATGAAATTAATAAATAATAATAAATTTATTTTAAAATCTTGCATATTGGTACAATAACTTTATTTTTTAACACAATATGATTGGGACCAATATGCAAATTTTTAAATCTTTAACTATTATTCATTAATTATAACAATATGAGGGTCCATTAGATATTTTTAGATTTGGGCCATATGAAATTTTCCAATAACGGTCAGAGAAACTCAATGTATAAAATATCAAATAGTCCCCTTACATTTTGTAATTAAGAAATAATTATAAAATAAGTTAATTTCTTACATATTGATACCCAAATAAACTAAACTTGCTGGTATAAATATGCAAAATTTTAAAATATTTTGGTATAACTCATTAATTTCAAACGTTTGGGGTGTAGTCAATATAAAAAAAATAAAATTCGTTTAATTTTTTGAAGGGAGGGCATTTGCGTCCAAATTAAAATTTTAATTTGTTTGATAAATAAATTATGAAAGTGATTATTTTAATAAGTTAATTTATAAATATAGTTAATTTGGAAATATTCGTAAAAGAAAAAGTAATGAAAAGAAATTTGGAACCAGACTGGAACCGGTGATAGAACCATTAACAGGTCGGGCCTAGCTAGTTTTGGGCCAGTTTTGATTCTGGGCCAGTTTCGGGATAGTTTTGATTCCAATTTTGAGTTCCGATTTTGATTTCGATTTCAATTCCGATTCGATTCTGGCTCATGGAATGAGTTTATTATCGTAATACTTTCTAAATTTTTCTACCATGACTAATATTACTATGGCAAATGTCGGATGTTCTATATATTACTTAAAAACATATGCAATACTACATAAGGTAAGAATTACGTGATACGTTGTTGGATAATATTATTCAAATAAAAGTTTTGTAACTTGTTTCATTGTTGATAAAAACTGCAAGATAATTTTTGCAGCTTGAAAATGATCCTTGATTAATTCATATCTACTCATTTTTATATTTCAAAATTTTATTATTGGAATTCTGTAAGACAAAATATTTTTGAGCATTTCAAAGGCAGAGTTCCACCTCGTTGGCATGTCTAGAGTCAATTTTTTAGACCTCGATCCATGATGACGACATAATTCCTTAAATTCTTGGGTTCTAGTTATAGCCGATTTTAAATGAAGCACAACACTCTTAATTGTATCAATTGTTGGCTTCATTATGTCAAAGTCATCTTACATACACAAGTTCAATATGTAACAATCACACCTATTGTGAAAAACTTTTCTTTCTAAGCATAGGTTTATTACATCTTTAAAAAAAAGGAATTGCAACTGTGTTATTCGATGTATTATCGAATGAAATATAAAGAATTTTATCTGCAATCTTAAACTCTCGTGTAACACTCTTAATAAATTTTGCAATAACCGTTGCGTTGTGTGGAAATTCAAAAGGTCTAAATCCTATAATTCTTTTATTTAATTGCCACTTTTCGTCAATTCAATAGCAAGTAACACAAATATAATATAAATCATTGACACCTCTCCAATTGTCAGATGTCAATGAAATATACAGTTACTTGATTCGCGAATAATAATTAAAGTTTGTCTCATCTCATCAAGTTTTTTAAGTGTATATGTTCGTGTTATTGTGCTATGTATTTTCTTAAAAACAAGTTGATATTGTTGCATCATTTCAATGAAATGTGGGGATTCACTTTGTGTAAATGGTTGATCATCTACAATCAACCATTGACAAATTGCGTCTCTCGACATGATATGGTCAAAGCAAAAATTACCACTTAGTACCCCACCGTTTGTTTTGATTTGCGTTTGCCTTTGCAAATTTTCTAATTGTCCTAAATATATTGTCTTCAATATTCTTTGTCTATGTGTCTCTTAAGAGTGCCTAACTCATGCCATTTTTTGTGCATGTACACCGCACCACAAAGTTTACATCTTGTTTTACCAAACTCAATGTTTTTTTCAAAAATTGTCATATTTTATACCTAAATTGTCTATTCTTGCTATTACCAGCTGTTATAGCTTTTGTTGGATTTGTTATACTATAAGATTGTTCTTTTAAAATATTTTGATATTATTCGAATAAGGGTATTGATTCATCTATGTTATAAGGAAATCCGTGTAACTCTTGTGACGAACGATGTGCCATTTTAGTTTAATTGTTTAACAATTAATTTCAATTAAATTTATATTTTATCTATTCTAACTTCCTAATGCAAAAATTAAATCCAATCCTAACTTCCTAGCTCAAAAATAATTAAATTCAATAACTAATAAAATTTAAATATGAATAATTCTAATTAAAATAAAGTAAAATAAATAACAATCAAAATAACTAACAACAATAATTAATTAATAACTTATTTGAAATTAGTAACTAACAAAAATAATAAACAAGCAAACAACAATCAAAATTTAGCAATTAACAACTAAAATTTTACAATTAATTAAATACTAACTCTAATTTTTATATTGATAAACAAATTAAATTATTAATCTCAATAATTTTAAAATTATTAACTAAATTAAATACCAACAAAAATAACTAAATCATTTTCTAACTAAAATTTTAAAATAAATAGTGACAAATATTTAAAAATTAATAACAAAATTAAATAATAATCAAAATTTTAAAATTATTAATTAAACTAAATACTAACTAAAATAGTTAAATTAAATATTAACTTAAATTTTAAAATTAATAAATAAATTAAATACTAACAAAATTAAATTAATAACTAACAAAATTGAGCAATAAACAACTAAAATTTTACAATTAATTAAATAATAACTCAAAGTTTTATATTGCTAACAAAATTAAATTATTAACTAAAGTAAATACTAACAAAAATAACAAAATTATTTTCTAACTAAAATTTTAAAATTAAATAGTGACAAAATTTTAAAAATTAATAACAAAATTAAATACTAATCAAAATTTTAAAATTATTAATTAAACTAAAATAGTTAAATTGAATACTAACTAAAATTATTAAATTATTAAATAAATTAAATATTAAATTAAATATACTAATACAATTGCTAACCTCAGACTGTCAAAATTTACAGTGTTTACAATTTGTTTCCACTAAAATTAATTAATTATAAGTATTGTGTTGAGATGAAAAAAAATTGTGTTGAGAGAAACTGAGTTGAGAGAGATTGAGTAAATGAAAGAAATAATTTGAAGAAAGAAAATGGATAATTATTTATAGGGGAAAAAAATTTTAAAAAAAATCAATTTAAGACATTGCAAATTGCAACGTTACAAATGCAACGTTACTCTTCCACTTTTGCAAGTTGAAATCCTGAAATTGTAATTTTGCAGTATGAAATTTTCAGACTAGAAGCTTGAAATTGTAGGCTGCAGCGAGGAATCCCTGCTTTTTTTTTATGCGTTGAACCGATGAGTTGAACCAGCCTAAACTGATAATTCTACCAATCAGTTTGGGCCGGTTTAACTTGCCGATTCAACTCAATAACGAGGCTGAACTATTTCGAGTATGTTACGGGTTGATCTCCGGTTCCAAATAATTTGAACCTGCCCGACTCGAGTTCACGGGCCAACCTAGCCCATTAAATAGCACTAGAAAAAAGCACCTTCGTACCATAAACTTAAAAGAGTGACGTGATTAACTTTCCAAATTTGATTTGGAATAGCAGAAAAAATAAAATAAAATAACATTTTAAATGAAGAATATGTTGGCCCAGTTGACAACACCTAAGAAGTGGGTAAATTAAGTTATTTAAAAATTTAAAGATAAAAATGTATGTAATACAATGAATTAAATAAAACAGTTAAGAGAGAAAGCAAACACTGATTTATATTGGTTCGACAATGTCCGCCTACATCCACTCTCTCGACTTTGACTCACCACCGAAGTTCTAGTGTCACCTTGTTTATACGAGTCAAGTGAAACCCAATATAACTCCTTTTGAGGCGAAGGGCAACCTTCACTTCTTTTTTGCCAGGTGGAGAGAAACTCACTTCTGTTATTGTTTGATTCAAGTAAAGATGAACCCAATACAATTCAGAATAAAAATTCTTGTTTAATAACTCTCTTAATAGAGTAAATGTATCAATAACTTTGTACTATTTTTTCTCTCACTGAAAGGAATAAAGATGTGTTGCAGAAGAAAAGGAAATACTATTCAACTTGAGAATGTTTTAAGAATTTTTAGCAATAATCACTATAAGCTCTATTTTTTCTCTATGTCTTCTTGTCTTCTATTTATGTTCATTCCCTTTGTGAAGGCCCTTTGTCTAAAGGTTTGATTTGGTGCATTTAATGTCCGCCATAAATGCTGTAGAAGTTACTGTTGAGCTTTAAATCGACAGAAAGTATCGATCCCTTTTGCAATGTATCGATCCGTTTGTGCGAAAATTGAATATGAGTCCCGAGTATCAATCTGTTTATCTTTACATATCAACCAACTTCACTTCATAATTAATTTTCAACTCTCTGAAATTAAAGCATATCGATCTCTTCTATCTTGATATCGATTTGGTCTGCTCCATAATTATTTTATAACTCTTTGAAATTGCCATGTATCAATCTTCTTGAACTCAGGTGTTAATCTGGTCTACTCCATAATTATTTTGCAACTCTCTGGAATTGTCATATATCGATCTCCTTAAACTCTGAGTGTCGATCTTCTCTGAACGTATGAATCTTCGATACTAGGGTATCAATCCGTTTGACTTAATGATTTCCTCTTAAGCTTCTGTCTTTGCGTATATCGATCTATTCACTTCTTTGTATCAACCTTCTTAAGATGTATCGATTTGATTGATAAGGGTATCGATCCGTTTTACTTGTTTATTCCATTTGAAGCAACTGACTTGCAGTATATCGATCTTTTTTGTTGAGGTATCAATCCTTTAGGTCCAAGTATCGATCTTGTGAAGCTAAAGACACACTTTTCACAAAGTATTTTTAGTTTAATCATAAGCATAATTACAAATAGTTTTTCTTGATTCTCAACATGCTTAAATTTAGTTTATCATCATGATTTTACTTAACATTACAATAAATTCAATCATCATCGAAAACACACAATTACATATTATGATAGCATCAATTTTATATTTCAATTATTAACGTATATTACCAATCTCTCCTTTTTTATGATGACAAAATAAGTGAGTTTTATAATTTTACTCCTCCTTTTTGTTACGATTAAAAATCCATTTCTCTCCCCCTTATTCCTTTATTTCTCCCTCTGTTTATTATGACTTCACTTTTGATTTCAATTCAAAAGTTTAAGTTCACTTCTCCCTCTTTTTGTCAACAAGCAAAGAAGAAAATTAAAAGATACAAATAGTCAAACAATAGTCAAAATCACAAATAATCAAAAGCCACAAAGAAGTCATGGAAATTTTAGTTCTCATTTCATCAATAAGACAATGTAAGTTCACAAAATCACAAAACACTAACATTAGATAGATAAAAACATAGCCTAAAAATAACTACAGACAACCTAGCACAATATCGTTCGAACTATCACTATCAACATCTAATTGGACAGAACGGGAAGAGCTTGGCTGTGAGGCTTGGGGAGGAGGTCGAGGTCCGGAGGTAAAGGCTGAAGGGTCACGATATTGTGGTGTAAGTGTGGAGACTTTGGCTAAACTTTACATAAATTACCTAGTTTCGCTCTGAAACCGAAGTCCAAATTGCCCAAGCTGTGTAATGGCCTAATCAGTCCAACCAAGGTGCTCTTCGATCTTGTGCATTTGGGTGTAACCAAGGATTCAAGCCTTGTAAGCCGCTCATTGAAGTTGGTCATCGTAGTGTCTACCCGTTCTTCCATTTTTGTCATCTTGGCTCTTATGTCCTCTAAGATGGACAATAGTGTGGTCGATGGAAGTGATTGTGAGTCTGAAGCTATCAAAGCTGTGGTCTCAGGCACATTTATTGGTGTCGGTAAATTGTCTGCTAATCGAAGTACAAGTTTAATGGCTGGTTGCTCTTGTGACTCGTCTTGACCCCTAATGTGCATGTGTTTATAACGAGCCTGAAGCATCCACTCCCCGTTCGCTCTTTGCTAATAATGCATATGTCGGAGTGTGATCTCCGATAATGTAGCAGCAGTTGGGGGCTCCATAGTGTTTGTCTCAGTATGGATCTAGAACGGACTCTTGCAAATGATGGTGAAAATCACATATCCATAGTAAAGGTGGCTGGCTTTTAATATGGTTTTCCTCACTATTGCATTTTAAATCCATGAAATCAAATCAAATGGCTTTCCCTCTATAATACTATGCATTCACCACATGTCCTCATACATCATCTCCGAGTAGCATCCAGAATGGGCGTTGAGGTTGTAAGAGACGATCATGTGAAGAATGTGCTTGTGAATGCCCAAATGAACTAGCTTGTTATCCACTTCCATCATGTTCGGATCTTTGAAAATCACTTTGCACACTTCTAGGGGTTGAAATGCACAGGCTGTAGAAGAGATGCCCCTTTTCTAGTACATGAGTTATGTAAAACAGAACACCAGCATTCACTTGGATGGAATGTCCTCATACGATGCTTATGAATTCTGTCATTCTTACTTTCCCCCTATGTGAGAGTCCTTGGCATCCAGATTTGAATAAAACATTTTGACAAGGCAGTCAAAACATTTCCCATTGGCTGAGGTAGTCAATCCATTCGAAATATTCGAAGGTTTTAAAGTATGAAAATTTGATGGAGAGTAAAAGTTTAAAGTCAAGAACTCGGCCAAGACTTACTTTTAGATTGAGGAAGAGAGAGAGGTATCGATCCTCTGCCTCTCGATTCTAGAAATCTAGGTTGAAGGATAAAAGTTCAGTCATCATAAGTCTCTCTCTTTGTCCAATTTCTAGATTCTTTATCTTAGGCATCTTCGAATTTGTTCTGAAAGTTTGAGAGATTCAGAGAGTTGAAATTTTTTATTTCAAAAGGCTAGGGTTTAGAATGAGTGCGAAACTTTTTGGGTTTTGCCCTATTTAGACGTGAAATCGCGTAAAGGTATCGATATACTTAAAATACGTATCAATTTATTTTTAGATCTGGTAAAATGGATCAATTTGACTTCAAGAGGTATTAATATTTTTAATGAAAAGTAGTAAAGTATCAATACATTTTATCGAGATATCGATACATTGTGGCATGATGACACATGTCAACCATGCACCAAATTTTTGGTGGTTAATTTTGAAATTTTTGAATTTTCACTTAACTCGAAAAATATGCATTTATAATGTATTCCTTACAATCTGGTGTATCGATACATATGTGTAGAATATTGGTACATGTTGGAGCTCTGGCTTAGTATCGATATACGATACCAATTGTATCGATATTGAGTCTAAATTCTTTAAAGGTATCGATATATCTTCAAGAATATATCGATCCTTTGGTATCGATACATGTAGAATTATTTATTGAACCTTTTGTACTCAAAATCAAAAAATTAACCGAAATTAAGCATAAACAAATTCGAACATCAATCAATCAATTTCCATCATACCTAACTCATTTCTAATTGTACAGAAACGATCCCTATCAAGTGGCTTAGTGAAGATGTCAGCTAATTGAATATTTATGTGAACATATTCTAGACAAACATTTCATTTATTAACATGATCTCTAATAAAGTGATGTCGAATTTCTATGTGCTTAGTTCTTGAGTGATGCACAAGATTCTTAGTCAGATTTATGGCACTTGTATTATCACATAAAATGGGGATTTGATTAAGTTATATCCATAGTCTAGCAATTGGTACTTAATCCATAAAAGTTGAGCACAACAACTTCCTATTAAAATATATTCTACTTTAGTAGTTGATAATGCAACTATACTTTGTTTCTTGTTAAACCAAGACACTAGTGCATTTCCTAGATAATAACACATACCACTTGTGCTTTTTCTATCCATTTTGCATCCTCCATAGTCGGTATCTGAATACCTGTTTAAACTACACTCACCATCCTTTGGATAAAACAATTCTAAGTTTGGCGTGGCTCTTAAATATCTAAATATTTGTTTTACCGCTACAATGTGCGATTCTTTGGGATTGGACTGAAATCTAGCATATACACAAACTTCATAAGGAATGTCGGGTCTAAGGGCGGTTAAATAAAGTAATGAACCATCATACTTCTATATAATTTTTTGTCTACATTCTTTCCTATTTCATCTTTATCTAAAGAGGTGGAAGTGCTCATAAGAATTTGAATGGGCTTACCCTCTATTATATCAAATTTTTTCAAAATTTTCTTTAATAAATTTTGATTAAGAGATATAAATTTCATCATTTGTTTGTCTAATTTGAAGTTCTAAAAAGAAATTTAACTCTCCCATCATACTCATTTCAAATTCACTTTTCATAAGATTTGAAAATTTAATGCACAATAATTCATTTGTACTCGATCCATTAGACAGTACTAGAAAAAAGTACCTTCGTACCATAAACTTAAAAGAGTGACGTGATTAGCTTTCCTAATTTCCAAATTTTACCATCATTACTTATTATGTATATTTAATAAATAAAAAAAATTATTTATTTATAAAGAAGTTTAAAAAATAAAAAAATAAAAAACTTTTAAATTTGAAATTTTAATTTTCAATTTTTAATTTTTAATTTTTAATTTTTAATTTTTAATTTTTAATTTTTAATTTTTAATTTTTAATTTTTAATTTTTAAAAATATGCTAAAAAAATGGTCTTTTAGTATGCGCTCAGGTATTGCGCAACACGAGCACAGGTGTAAACCTTATTCTTTTCACATAAAGATAAAATAGTCATTTCATGACTTTCATTTCACACATGCATTGTTCATAATTAGTTGACACATTAACAAGGCTTAGGTGAATTTAAGTTAGTTTAATGATATAAGTGTAAGGAGTGAATCGAGTAATTTAGATTTAATATACATTAGGTTTCAGAATATTGCCCTATGCTTATACATTCAGCGATCTCGCTAGCCAGTTAACAAGCATGGTCAAGGGACAGTGCCTTTGCAGGGATTGGAGGGGCGAAGCCCCCAAGAAGAAAAATAGAATTGATTTTAGCTTAAAATTTTGTGAGAGTCGCAAGTCTGAGCTAAAGAGATCGATACATAGAATGGAAGTATCGATACATGTACTAAAGTATCAATACTTAAGGAATACAGGTCGATACTTGATAAACAGATCAATACTTATGAAGAAAAGTATCGATATTTTAAAAATATAGAGTTTGAAAACAATTACAAAATAGACCAAATCGATACCTTCATCAAAGGTATCGATATATTACAAGTCAATGAGTTCGAAATTAATTACAGGTTAAACCAGATCGATATCTTCGTCAAAGATATTGATACTTAAAAAATGGATCGATACATGAAGGCAAATGTATCGATACCGGGATTGAAGAAAATTTCATAATTGAATTTTTATGAACGGATCGATACCCAGACCAAAGGTATCGATACCTAACCAAAAAGTATTGATACTCAATCTAAAGGTATTGATATATGATGCAAATTTGGTAAAATTCAACAGGTAATTTAGTCTTTTTGCCTATTTCTATAAATACCTAAGAGGGGGATCCCAGTGTTTCTTCATTCGTCTTTTTTCTCTCTCTCTCTCTAAAAATACTCTCCTCTCTCTATCTCCTTTTATCTCTCAAGATCTTATCAAATCTACTACGTTTTCTTGCAAATATATGTTACCAAGTGATTAACCCACCTCTCTTCTATAAATTGGTACCGATATTAACTCAAAAACAGTAAGAGAAAGCAAGAAAGGAAAACTAAGGTTTCAATTAGGGATTCTCTCATTTAATCGATGATCTAAGGACTTTTACAAGTTCCAAGTAGGTTATTTAAACCGTTATGAGCTAAATTTCAAGATTTGATATAAATTGAAATTTTAGGGTTTACCATTCACCCGAGATTTATTTTGATTTCGTATAAAAAATGTAAATTTGTGTTAATTTGGATTAATTTGGGTTAATTGGAAGTATATGGTGATTGTATATGTGTTGGATATAAATCGAAATGTATATATTTCGTTTTAGACGAAAATATGAGTTAAGAATACTCACAACCATAAAATTTCATTAATGGAAATCGGATAAATAGCCTCGTTAGTTAAGCCTCGAGATATGTGTGAAGTGTCAACTAAAGGAAATTATCCATATTTCTCATGAGTAATTACATTTAATGAATTTAAGTTTAATTATTTGAATCTTAGAATTCATAAATATATACATATGTGATACTAGGTTCTGAAAACCCGAGAGAATGACTGAGTGGGTATGAGAATAATTAGTGGGAGTGGTTACCCTTCCCATGTTCTGAGTAAATTTATACATATATGATTATGTAAATATTTGCGTGTTATATTTATATATACGCTTGTGTGTTAAAAAAATAATTTTACTGTTAAAATAGAACTTGAAATGAATATGGTTCCATGTGCTTATTATTGATATTGGAAAATGTTTAAATGTGGTCTGTTGTTATATATTTATGATAAGTACACATGCTGAAATGGCTAAGGAGGCTTGTTTTGTTTTTATGAGTTGAAATCATTGATTTAAATTAGTTTGTTTTTATGCATATATATTAGTGATGAGACCAGTAAGACCAGATATTATTGTATAGCTAATAGGTCAATTTATTAACTATATATACTATTACGCCCTGACACTGGGATTTACCTGTGACAATCGCCACAAACCCTTCTAATACATCCTCTATACCTAGAATGTATCAAAAGAGTCTGTAAGGCTTCTTGTAAATCTTAAAATTTTGAAAACAATTTATGTACAAAATTCACATCCATGGGATCACCAACAACAAAGAATTGATCTTCGTGATCAATTCATCCACAACATAATCGATTAATATAAATATCAATTTTTGAAAAATTATTTACATATGGGTTGAACAAAATAATAGTTTCTTACATATACTTTTAGTTACAATACTTTACAAGTATCCCTAAGAAATACATATCCAGATATTCTAAAAATACATATCCAATAGACTCAAGTTACAAATGTGAGTCAAAAGTCAAAAACACTACCAAGAGCATTGTAAGCTCTTTATTGCTATCACAAGTCTAGCGAGCACTAACGCTTCTAACCTGAAAGCTGAAATTATGAGGAGTAAGTATACAACTATACTTGGTGAGTAAATATATACATACATACATACACACGCAGTTTCAAATTATGATATTGAGATTATTATTCAATATATGCTCAAAATACATATATACATGTCCGTTTAACTCCAACAATCATTATATAATTTAAGAGTTTGCTTATGTTTAAAAACAACCAATCCGGGCTGGCCATACTTTTCCAACAGCTACCTTGGTTGAGGTAACAACAAAAAATCATTAGTTAGTCTTTTCATGCATAAAAACCATATGCAATATATTTTTATAAAGCAGAAAACTATTTCTTATGCATTGTGAAATTATTTATAAAACATGCCTTTAAAAATTTAACCGCCCGTCTCACTGATGTTAACCCCAAGTAGTCACTTAGTGATAAAGTGACTACCCTCGTCATATCTGTCAATTCCATGAAATCCCTATCAAGCCACCAGGATTTTTCATAGGGTCTCTATAACAGCACTGTGTGTACACAACACACAGTGGGCTTACCATGGCTTTTCCCCCTTATACAGCCCCACTGCGGTTCCATTCACCTATGTGGCCTCTCATAGGTCCGTCCATAGGCTACCCCCTTGTATATACAGTAACAAATAGGCCCAAAGTTCATACCACAATATTTGGCCTTAATGACCTCATCACCAATATACATGCACAATTTAAAACAATTTATTTTCAATCAATGTTTTCACATCACATAAACAAATCAGGCATCTCTGGCCGTTCAGCATATATATCAATAATTTCAAACCACAGACCAATTATAAATGTTTCCCAATATTAATATTCAGTACATGGAAATCATTCATCTCAAGTTTCATTTTAACATTTCAAAACACTTGGTTAGCACAAAAGTGTATATAATTATATCACATACCTTTTATTTATATTATTGTGTATGTATAAATTTACTTACAACTTAGGGGAGGATAACCACTCCCACTACGTGTCCTCATACTCAGTTGGTCCTTCTCGCGAGTTTTCTGAACCTAATATCACATACATATTTCAAATATATTCCACATCCCCAAACGACTATACTTTAATGCATTTAAATGAAATGTTTGTGAAAAATATGACTAAGTGTTCTTAGTTGACACACGACGCTTCACGAGACTAATCTAAAGGGTCATTTATCCGATTTTCAGCAAATTGAAATCTTATGGCCATTATCATTTCGAATTTCACATTATCAAACCAATTTCCAACATTTGCTCAAATGCTAAAATTCACTAATAGCAGATAACCAACACATAGATTTCTAGTAAAATACCCCTACGAACTCAATTATCACCATACCATACAATACAATTCTACGTTTCTTATGTGAAATTAAATGTAATATTTTATATGAATAGTAAGCCCTAAATTTCTATTACTCCCAAAATATTAAAATCCAATTTATTATGGTTTAATAAGAATACCGTTGACTTATAGAAACTCGTAGAGACTTTAATTTGCCGTTTAAATGCAAAAATTATAAATTGTATTTGAAACACAAATTTCGTCAAACATCAATCTTACCCTTTTTAATCCAAATTGAAGAGAAGACCATGAGGGTTCATTTGGTAATGGAAATTTTTGAAGAAAGATGAGAAATTGAAGAAAAATTGAGAGGAGAGGGAGTGAGGGATTTTAAAGAGAAAGACGAGAAATTTGGGTATTTTAGAGAGGGGAAGCAAATGAGAACGGTTAAGGGTGGGATGTTTATATAGAAAATGGATAAAAAGACCAAAATATCCTTAAAATTCTTAAAATTTCTAAAAAAAACAATTTTTACAGCAAATCGGTCGACCGATTGCTCATCAGTGCCTTAACCTAGCTTCTGCCGGTCAACCGTTTCCCAACTTTTCTCAAAACATTCACTGTCGGTCGACCGTTTCCCCATTCAGTCAACCGATTCCTCTTTTTTTTATTTTTTGTTCTTTCAGACGACTGTTTTCTCACCCAATCAACTTATTCCATGTTTTTGTGGGTCCAGAACCGTCGATACTCATTCAATCTTTTCAAGGAACTCAAAATTTTAAGCCAAAATTTTTTATTTCATAGAACCAAATAAAAAAAAATTTTGCTAGGGCTCCACCGCCTACACGCCCGCAATAGCGTTACTCATTAATCCTACTCACTAACCGGCTAGCAAGATCGCCGATTGCTTCAACTTAGGACATTACTCGAGAACTTAATATGTTTTAAGCCCAACTTAATTCATTTAAATTATTATACCATGAGTTAGCATAAGTCACCTAAGCCTCGATCGCGTATCAATTAACCACATATATGCATATGCAACATAAATGTCATAAATTAACTATTCTACCCTTCTATTCAGAGAACATAGTTTAATATATACAAGAAGATAACCTATAGACAGACTTATAAGAGGCCGCATAGATGAATGGGTAGTAGTGGGGCTGGTATAAGGGGAAAATATCATAGCAAGCCCACTGTATGTTAGGCACGGATGCGCGATTTTATAGATATCCTATAGAAAGTTCTAGTGGCTTAATAGAGCCATCTTGGATATGACGAATTTCGAGAATAGTCACTCTATCATCAAGTGACTACTCGAGGCCAACATTAGTGAGACAAACAATTATTTTTATAAAATGCATGCTTTACAGAAAATAATTGATTTTATAAAGCATGAGAAATAGTTTATGTTTTATAAGAATGCATTTCATATGATTTTATGCATGAAAGACTTACTGATGGTTTTGATATTGTTTAGGCCAAGGTAGTGGTCGATAAAGTATGGTCAACCCAATTTAGTCATTTATACTAAATACAAACCTTTGAATTATTTTATAGTTATTTGTTTTAAATGAACATGTATATATATATATATATATATATATATACACACTTTCAAATTATAATGAAAAGAACTATCAATAACATGAATTTAGAAATGTGTGTACATGTATGTATATATGTATATACTTTATTTACTCACTTCTCACAATTACAACTTTTAGGTTAGGCGCATTAGTTCCCACCAGACTTGTGGTAATAGTAGATAGCATTCAATGCTCAGAGTAGGTTTTCTTATTGACTCACATTTGTAGATTATCCTACTAAATAAATGTATTTGAATTTTGTAAAGTATTTGTAAACTAAATATTTATTTAATTATTATATTTGTTCAACCTGAATGAAAAAATAATTTTCATAATGTTGTTTATTATTTGATAATTGTTATGGATAAATTGATCATAAATGATCAATTCTTTGATGATGATCCCATGGATGAGAAATTCAATTTGCAAACTATTTTCAAGTTTTGGAAATTGACAGAAAAGTCTTACAGGTTCTCTTAATACATTATTGGTGTACAAAGTGTATCATGAGGGTTTGTGACGATTATTTCGAGTGGACTCTAGGTTTAGAACGTTACAATTCTAGTACTAGAAGAACTGGTACTCACATTTATTGGAAATTCTCTTTAAAGTGAAGGTCTCAAGTTCAAGTCATAGAGAAGGCGAATTTCTCTCAAGGAAATGAACAATTACTCGATAGCCGAGGCGGGTGACCTCAAAGGGCCGAGGACAAATTCCTGCTCAGTAGGCTCGTGATGGACACTAAGGTGTAATGCGGTAGCTCAGTAATTCATGCTTAGGTCGATGGGGAGCCAGCAATAACCAGTTATAGGGTCGGGGCGTTACAATAAGTCTATGCTTATGGGCAGTACTCGAGTGAATTTTTGTCTTTTAGTGTATTTTTAAATTTTAAAATTTAAATTTTAAAATTTTTTATTTTTTTAATTTTTTAATTTTTTAATTTAAAATTTAAATTTTTTTTTTGTGTATTTTTAAATTTTTGATTTTTTTATTTTTTTTAAGTTTACAATTTCTTTTTTAGACTTAAAAAATAAAATATATATATATATATATAAATTTTTAAAAATAAACTAAAAGAATTTTAAATTTTTAAAAATAAACTAAAAGAATTTTAAATTTTAAAAAATAAAATAAATAAATTTTAAATTTTAAAAATACACTAAAAGCAAAAAAAAATATATTTTAGTGTGTGCTCGAGTATGGTAGTAAGTGTATCGTGGCTCAGACTATATAGCATACTATAGATGAGTTACTATAGCTATAATTTTGAAGGACATGAAATATTGTAGTACGATACTGTATATGGGTTACTGTTGCTTTTTATTAATGGTTATATAAAAATATAATTTTTTAATTTCTCTATTTTTTTAAATTTACATATAAATAATAAGTGATGAAATTAATTTTTTATTTTTTAAATTATAAATTTAATTTTATCAATTATTATTTATCATGTAAATTAAAAAATTTTAAATTTTAAATTTTAAAAAATTAAAAGATAAAAATATATATTATTGTATGGCTACTGCAGTTAGAGTTTAGGATTTTAGAGTTTAAGATTTTAGAATTTAGAGTTTTAAAATTTAGGGTTTTAGAATTTTAAAGTTTAGGATTTTAGAATTTAGCGTTTAGGATTTTAGAGTTTAATTTGTCAACGAGTAAAAGTATTCAAATTATTTAAAATTAAATTGTTTAATAAAATTAAATTAAAATTAGTAAAAATCGTAAACATAATCAAATAATGATATTTTCAAGCTTGTCCCATAAATTAATAATGACCGATTTTTATTATAAGTTTTCATTTTTGCCTTTTATAGTTTGTTGGGTATTAGCAGGATATTGGCATCTGTTGTGACTTTTTACTTTATTCGATTGGCGTGTATATTCTATTTTTGGATAAAAAAGTATGCTATGTGTAAATGCTCTACGAAAATGAACTTCCATCCGGTAGAGCCTAATTATGTTGTCCAAAAAATTAGTAGTTTGTGGGAGAGGAGATGACATGATAACTTCGGATTCGTATTTTATTTCTGCATGACATTATCCCGAATTGCTTTCCGTTTTGTCTTGACCACTCTTGAGCAGAATATTGTAATTATTAGATTATATATTTTTTTTATTTTTTAAATTATAGATCCCGACCAAATGATTCAATGCAGGTCTAAAAGAAAGTGGTCAAAGGAGTCTAAGTTCTTAAAAAAAAAAAAAAAAATGGGTAAGTAGCACAGCCTTCTTTCCCTCTGAAATATTGTATTGAACAAACCACTATATAAAAACATTGCCAGGTTTTAATCCTCTACATAACTTATTGCAATAAATGGTTTTGGTTTTATTCTGCAGGTCATTGCCGGAATCTCTGCTTAGGAAGGATGTTGTAAGTTATTATTATTGTAATTTTTTATTTTTGGTCAAAAGATCTTGCTTGGGGAACACGACTCGGCCCTTTTAAGTAACACCTATGTATATTTCCTCTGTTTCTATTTGTGGGAAGTGATAATTTAATCATGCCTCCCATCTTAATGTGTAGTTGCAGGAGAAAAGCATACTTCATCTGAAGAAGTTGCGGGCAGCTCTTTTATTGTTCCTGTGGTTGAGGAGCTAATCCCTTTGGTTCCAAAGAGGTATTTTTGTTTATACATTTCAGTTCAGTAAATGTAGAGTCACGATCCCACCATGACAGTGTGCATAAGCTCCCTGACCTCCCCACCCCCAACCAATGTTGCTTTCATGTTACCATGGTTT